>CM066171.1:32293442-32473442 GCA_033629205.1 Lithocarpus polystachyus
CATGTTTTGCATCAATTTTCAAGAAATTATCAAATTTGGTAGGTCAGACCAAAAACACACACAACAACATGTACAAAGTTTAGCAAAGAGTAACTTGTGTAGTGTGTGCAACTAGCAAAAGCTTGAGAAACATGTGAGGTGATATATAAATAGTGATCAATCACAATTTCTACAAAATTCATCACATGAATTTGAAAGAGACTATCACTTAAAGAGTTACATCATATCACTCTCACATCTCCTAGAATAAAAGGTTGCAATCATGTAAATTTCTTGATTTGTCTCATAATATATACTCCAATTTCAATTGATCAGAAACTTAATAAAATAGCCGGGATAATGTACACACCAATTTTATTTGATAGATTTAATTAAAGTCCAATAATGTACACACCAATTTTAGCAGTTAAACCGAGGCTACACCTTATGATCTTTTTGTGCATGTGCTACACTTTCTCGAGCACAAAATCTTACGATATGCACTAAAGTGTTCATGATTGGCTAGTAAACAGTGGTGAGATGGTTATTTATGCCTTTTTCAAAAAGTTCAAGTCCATTAAACAAAGACATATGACTTCAAGATCAAGATCATGTGACCAAAAACCATAAACATCTTCCCACACAACATGCACTACAAACCTCAAACTAGTAAAGTGCAAGAAAAAATAAGCGCATCCAAGCTAAACAAGGTACATAACATGTTATGTAAAACTAGATTGACCAACCTTGTCTTCAAATTCCAGAAAAATGCTGCAAAACACATATTGCCAAACCCATTCTTGTTACCTTTTTTTAAAAAAATAAAATAAAAAACAACCTAGAATGAAATGCATGAATGTTATGCAATGCAAATCCTAAAAAAAATGGTCACAAGAGATAAAACAATGAAGAACAAGGACCATGTCAGACAGACTCAATTAGGTCGAGTCTTTTGAATCCAAAACCTTTTAGATGCAACTCCAGCATTGGAGTTATGATTCACATTAGAATTCTGAGCAACTCCAGGATTGGAATAAAGGTTTAACGTCTTTATCAATTCACCAATAAGTACCATAGGATCTTGTGCTTGAGACACAGGTACTTTAGGTTTATTTTCTCGCTTAGCAGCTTGCAACTTAAAACAATTTGGAGGAATGTGCCCAAACTTTCCACAAAAATGACAAACCCATGCAGGCTTATCATGCAATTTGCCCTTAAAAGAATTAGAAGCCTTAGAATTAGACTCTTGAAGATCAACCCTAATCTTTCTCAGAGGTGTAACTTCTACAGATTTAACAACTTCACTCACAGAAGGTTTGACAATCTCACTCTTAGGAGGTTGAGTAGAAGGAACAAAGTTTGTGGAATGAGATTCAGCACAGAGATGCTTTCTACAAAACCTAAGCCAGTTTTGTTAGAGGGAGACTTTTGAATACTTAACATGTGATCAAGTTTGGAGCTTGCAGACCTATTAGTTTGTTCTCTAGCAACAGATAATTCAAGTTCCAAATTTTTAACTTTATCAAGTAAAAGCATGTTCTCAGTCTTCACATTATTCAAAAGCTCATTAGCATCAAACAGTTTCACAAGCAAATTTTTCTTATCAAGTTCAAGAGATGCAATTTTCTTTAAGCCCAAATCAACATTCATAGCATCCTTTACAGCAACTTTGCAAAGTTTATTGTAGGCTTCCTGTAAATCTGCATCTTCAAAGAGCTCCTCACCAGAAGGGTTCTCTTCAACAGACACGCTTTCATTGACTACAGCAGTAGTAGTGAAAACAATGAAGTTTCCATCCTCATCACTGACAGATTCATTGTCAGAAACTTCATCATCATTAAAGGTTACAGCCATAGCTTTACCCTTAAAGTTCAAGTATGTAAGACATTCAGATTTCACATGACCATACCCTTGACATCCAAAACATTGTTGTCCCATAGAATTATTAGAGGGTTGACCTACTTTCTTTTTAAGTTTTTTAGTGTTATTAACCTTAGTGGGATCATTCCTCCTAAAATTTCTAGGTCCAGTAGTGTTCTTGCCTCTTGCCCTTTTGTTATTGTTCCTAAGAAAGTTTATAAAGTTCTTGGCAAGATAGGCAATCTCTGTAGTAGAGAGTTCATCATCAAATCCACTAGCCTCAACATCATCAACAGACTTAAGAGCCATTGATTTGGATTTGTTAGTCTTGGGTAGGTCCAATTCATAGGACTGAAGAGATCCTACAAGTTCATCAACAGAGATGGAGTCCACATCTTTACTTTCAGTGATGGTAGTCACTTTGGGTCTAAAATCTTCAGTCAAAGATCTAAGAATCTTCCTAACAATTTTAGGTTGAACATAGATTTCACCCAAATTATATGCAGAATTAAAAATGTCATTAAGTTTTGCATAGAATTCATCAAAAGATTCATCATCGGTCATTCTAATGCTTTCAAATCTAGTAGTCAATTGTTGCAACTTATTAATTTTAACTGTCTTTGTGCCTTCATGCATAGTCTGGAGGATATTTCAAGTAGTATGAGCAACCTCAACATTAGAGATTCTCTTAAATTCCTCCATAGAAACAGCATTAAAGATAGCATTCATAGCTTTGCTATTAAAAGCGGCTGTCTCTTTTTGAGAAGTTTGCCACTCACTTACAGGAGTAGTGGGCTTCTCCCATCCATATTCTACAGAATTCCAGACTCTCTTGTCAATAGATTTTAGGAATGCTTTCATTCTTACTTTTCAATAAGCATAATTATTCCCATCAAAATGAGGTGAAATAACAAGAGAGTGTCCGTGTTCCATGACAACCGGGGTCAAGGATCAGCTTTAAGATCAAAAGATCTACATAAAAAGCTACCCGTTCTGATACCACCTGTAAGAAGTTTAGACCCTCTTAAGTTCAAATAGATTAACCTAGATATTTAGCCAAGTGATTAATTTAGGTAAATTAAGTAATTCTAGGTTAACACAAATATATCATATCATGCAAAAGTGCGAAAAATAAAGAACACACGATATGATAACCTAGGAAAAACAAACCTGTAAAAAACTTAGGGAGGATTTAACCTAGCTATCCTTAAGGTAAAACCAAATTCACTATGAAAGAATTGAAGTTTACACAATAGCGACTTAGATCATTAACATCCTATTGCTACCTCGAGTAGGAAACTTACTACCACGACCACGTAACAGCTCCGAGTCCACGGACTACTTTTTTCCTTGAATTCTCAGCAAACACAAGCACACCTACTTGTATATCTTGAAGTTCTTGATTCTGCAACTGGATGATCACCAAGCTCTTGACATCAATCTTGAGTTTGGAAACCATATGTGTATGTGAAGGTAAACACCTCTAGATCTCACAAATAAGATTCACACACACAGCATTCAGAACACTAAAAACGTGGCTAGGGTTTTCCCTTTTATACTTAAGGCAAAACATAAAACCCTACATGTCAAACGGGCTTGGGCTGAGTTGGAAATTCTGCAGAAAAAACAATCTGCACAACTTTCAATCGATCGAGTCTAATTCTCGATCGATCGAGCTAGGCAGAATTGCACAGTAATATCTGCAATAACTCGATTCCAACTTTACATAGAAACCTTATACTTTGATTAAGTCTAAACAAGACTAAAAATGTTTTAATCATGGTTTGCCAATATTACACAATGAAGTTCTAATACATTAGCTCCCAATTCTTTAGAACCTAACAGTTAAGCATTCCTCTGCTATATACCCTTCTGCAATGGAGCCTTCTAGATAAGTTTTATTATGCACGTAAGACTTAAGTCTTGACCAGTACCTATTGGAAACCCCAAGATCAACAACGGGAAATTGGTAAGTTAAACAAAAACAACTAGACCACGTTAATATATGTGTTACCTCTATATGAGATACATCCAACGATAATGAAATGGGCCAGTAACTTTGGCTTCGCTAGTCAAATGCATGACTAGACGTACCATCACTGTAAAGAAAGAGGGAGGGAATATCATTTCCAACTTGCACAATGTCATTACAATTCTCTTCTCAAGAGCCCCAAGTTCCTCCACATTTAGTACTTTGGAACATATCTCCCTAAAGAAACAAGATAAGTCAATTAAACTCTTACTCACTTCAGGGGGCAACGATCCGTGTATTGCTATTGGAAAAAGTTGCTGCATTAAGATGTGATTATCGTGGCTCTTCATCCCACTAATCTTGCGTTCTTTGAGTTTAACGCAACGTGAGATGTTTGAAGAATATCCATCTGGCACTCTTACATCTTTCAAAACTTGCAGAAAACCATTTTTTTCACTAGCATTCGTATGGTAGCAAGCATGTGGCATACGTGTCTGACCATTCCCAACCTTTTCCAAGTGAAGTCCACTTCTTATACCCATATCCTTTAAGTCTTGGCGTGCCTTCAAGTTATCCTTTGTCTTGCCATCCAAATTTAACAATGTGCTAATTATATTATCGACTACATTCTTTTCAATGTGCATCACATCAAGATTGTGACACAACACTTGGTCCTCCCAATAAGGCAAGGTGAAAAATATACTTCTCTTCTTCCACACAGTTAAGGCTTCCTCCCCTCTTTTTCTTTTATTGGTTAAATTAACTTTTTTCTTCCCAAACACATGATCGGCTATAGCATCCGTTTGTAACATGATTTCCCCTCCGGATACTGTAATAGGAGCTGATCTCATATCAACATGTCCATCAACTGAATCTTTTTGCTTATGGAATTTACGGTCACTATCCAAGAATCACCTATGTCCAATGTAACTAAATTTCCTTCCATATCTTAACTAACGAGACTAACTATCATAGTTACAAGAGAGACATGCAAGAGAACCTTTGGTACTCCAACCTAAGATATTGCTATATCCAGGAAAATCATTTATGGTCCACAATAATGTAGCATGCATTTGGAATGATTTTTTGGAAGACACATTAAACGTTTCTACTCCAACATTCCATAACTCCTTCAGTTCTTCTACTAAGGGTTGTAAGTACACATCTATATTGTTCCCAGGTGAAGTTGGACCGGGAATCAATAATGATAGCATGAAATAAGACCTTTTCATGCACATCCATAGAGGGAGATTGTATGGGATCAAAATGAAAGGCCACGTACTATGAGTCGTACTCATATTTCCATACAGGTTGAATCCATCGGCTGCTAATCGAAGCCTTACATTGTGAGGCTCGGATGAGAACTCTATGTACTTAGAGTCAAATGATTTCCAAGCTTCAGAATCAGTAGGATGCCTCATTAACCCGTCATTCACACGACCATTGGCATGGCACTTCATATGATTGGCTGTTTCAGGAGACATAAATAGTCGCTTCAATCTTGGCTTTAAGGGGAACTACCGTAGGATCTTTGCAACTTTCTTTTTTCTTCTCTTGGAGGAAGTATTAATACTTTGTTGACCTTTAGACTCATTACTTTCCCATCTTGAAAGGTTACAGTTTGGACAAGCTTCAAGGTTGGCATTGTCTTTCCAATATAAAATACAATCTTTAGGACAAGCATGGATCTTCTCATAGCTCAAGCCTAGATCCTAAATAATCTTCTTAGCCTCATAACAATCTTTTGGTAACTTAGCACTTGAAGGAAGAAAATCAAGCAAAAATTGCAGCAACATGGTAAATGATTTGTTGGTCCAAACATTAAGACACTTCATGTGGTACAAATGCACAATGGCTGACAATTTGCTAAAATGCTTACAACCTTCATAACAAGGTTGATTAGCATCTTCAAGCAATTTCATAAACTGAAGTGCATCTTCATTAGGACCTTCTGCAAGACCTTCTATGGGTTGGTGCCCACTAGGGACTTCTTCCGTTGGCCCAGATGCCATATCTTGTATGGGGAACATGTCATGCAACATGTCACGAAGATCGGCATACTCTATCGGGTTTTCTTAGACATGACTATTAGGAATTTCGGTAGAAGTCTTTGCAGACAATGATTTCCCATTAAAAATCCAAGGCTTATAATCCCTACAAATCCCTTTTGACACTAAGTAAGCCTCTTCAACATCTATAGGCCACGATTTGTATGCATGCATTTTTTACATGGACATGAAATCGTTCCATCCGAGTGTGCATGGTTAGATGCAAAATTCAGAAACTGTTGGACTCCATCTAAATATTCTCACGACCTTCTATTAGTGATTTTCATCCAACTCTTATCCATTGCTATAAAGTGGTTTACAAGAAAAATCTATATTGTGATTTCATGAAAACACAAACCAAGAGTTAACACATTTCATTTACACAATTTCACTTTAATTTAAAAAACAAATCATCTTTAATCATTCACTTTTAGTTATGTTCCTAATCAAACAATGAATTTAAATGCATAGAGAAGTTATCAATACATTTAGTAACTATAACGTCATTAATAGCAATATTCTTTAGGAATGAACACCTCTTTAAATATGCAATTCCATTTTAGCGTGCCACATGTGTGAAAAAGATAGAGAGAAGCCCTTAAAATGAATTAATCAAATAAAATCAACTCAACAACAATCATCCAATATTACACAAAACAATCAACACTCCTAAGATCAGCTAAAACCACCTTATTACTCCATGCAAGCCACCTGCTTGCCCCAATTCAACAACCCACCACAAACACAGAGAGAGAGAGAGAGAGAGAGAGAGAGAGAGAGAGAGAGAGAGAGAGAGAGAGAGAGAAAGTACCTTAACTCTTTCACCAACTTCACTTGCTTTGATCACACGAACTTATAGTGCCTCTTCTTTTTGCAATCTGCCAACAAGAAAAGAATATATATAAACCTAAGTTAATTTTCAAACAAGACTCACTTCAAAGCAATTCAGCTAAGAGTGAGTCACAAAGGAAGCATATCTAGAAACAACACACAAGTTTGTGTTCTGCAAGATGAAATATAAAACAACTTCAACTACAAACTCTTGAGTGCAAGCAGAATAATATATATATATATATATATATATATATAATTTTATTGAAAGGAGATAAGGCATTACAAACAGAAGCACACCCAACATACCTGGAGTCTGGCCTTAATAGCCCACAATGGATTTGTTGTGACGGACGTGGCAGCCTTAGCACCCGCAGTAGCTAGTATATTTGCACCAAAATGATAAATAAAAGAAAATTAAGAATTTGGTATGAAATTACAGCATAATCTCATTGAATGAAATTACTAATAATCTCATTAATAGCATCCAAAATGAAATTACAGCATAAGGACATGTTCCCACTTGATAAGTTTTAACGATACCAACCAATAGTTCCCTAGTGAATGTTTAAACCAACACTGCACTACTCTTGTGTAGACCATGTGTGATAAACCTTGTGATACAAGGAAATTTTTAATTAGTAACCAATTTTTGATAAAGTTTGGCACCAAACATGTTTGGATTTATCTTTTTCAACCCGTTATGTGGCTATTAAGAAGTCATTGATTCCTTAAAAAAATCTTGTCACTAAAATTACACATGAAATGTCTCTTTAGTTGCCACATAATAGATTAGAGCAAAATAGCTTCAAATATATTTGGAGCATAACTTATTCCCCCAAGTTTTTAATCATTCATGTTTTTGAAAATTTCATTAGTTCAATTGAAATATTTTTTTTATACTTATTTTAGTATAAAATTTAATAATTTGTATTGAAAATGAACCTTTTTAAGAATTTCATTATAAAAATGGTAAAAATGAATTTTATTTTTTAATAGATCATCATCAAACATAATTTTAATTGAAAATACTAAGCTCTTTTTTTGTTGGGTGTGTGTATATATATAACTTATCAAATAAAAAAGTGAGTATATAATAAAAAAAAACGTGTGTGTATATAATAAAAAAGTGTGTGTGGGGGAGGGGGGAGGGTTGCATTGATAAATATATTAGTTTTGCAACTTGGCCGCCCCAAACAAAAATTCATGGCTCCGCCCCTGCTCACTTACCTTACTATATCACAACACATATGTATCAATGCATGTTCATAGTGTTCAATCAATCACAAACCCTAATCATACAATCTAAGAAAAAGGGATTAAAGCATGTTATACAATTGACCTAAGACCTAAAAAAAATATAAAAGAGAATAACAAAAAGCTAAAACATGCATGTAACAAGATGAGAACAAAATTAAATGAATCTGGGTTTCTGTGTTGATCTTGCATATGCATACAAAAGCCTGCATATGCAGGGACATGAGCATAATGTAGATACAGTATTTTTCCCTCCCTCAATTTGCATGCCAAACTCCTAAAAATCCAAAAATATTAATTTCTCACCATGGGACCATGAAAGCATTTTAGATTGACATGGCATAACCTGTTCAGACATCAGAGACCTTAAAGTACATTTTTAGGTCAGAAATGACCAAAATGACCTTGATCAACCCTGGGTTAACCAAAAGTTAAAGTTGGTCAAAATCACTCACAAACCAATTTTTTTTTTTAATTTTTTATGTCAAATCTGAGCTATTCGAAGAATTTTGTCATTTTTGAACAACATTGACCAAGTTTGACTCGGAGTTGACTCTTGAGGGCCCTAGAAACTGTAATTTTGATCCAACTATTAGAATGGGTTCAAATAAATGCCATTGAAAAGATTATTGAATTTTCTTTCCAACAACTATTCATGGGTCGAAATTAGTGTTAAAATGGCTAAGATATCTTGAAAACCATGCTGGGCATGTCAACTCTCTTCCTAAGGCCATAACTTTTGATCCGACCGTTGGAATTTCAATTTATTTAGTGTTCTAATACTAGATGTCCGTTCCTTTCCAAGGACACCAAGACCAACTAAATTTTAATCAGATACCAAGAAGGCCTTCAAATACGCATCTGAAGTCAAGTGAGAGCGGGCCGGAATTGCTGATGTTAGCATACCAACCTGGCGCACCCTAAAGGACCGTCAGAGCTAGTTGGTGGCCCCTAAGGGTGCGCCAGCAGCTGAACAATCACAAATTCATTATAAACCCCCCCCCCCCAAACCCCCAGAGACAAAAAAAAAAAAAAAAAAAAAGTTAGGGCTTTTAGAAGGTTTTCTAGGCAAATTCTCTCTCTAATTCTCTCCAGAAATACATACAAAAAATCTTTGATTTCTTGCCTTCCTCTAACATCAAGAGGTAGTGTTCTTGCTCTCATCCCTCTCTTCTTGGTCTTGAAATCTTGGGAGATTTAGGGGTGTAGATGTAGCTTTTTAGCTACTATCTACACCCATTTAATTTCCTAGCATGTTTATTGCTTTATTTTTGTTTTGTCTTGCTTTCTAGCATGTTTTATAACTTTCCTAGCATGTTTACTTGTTTTGTAACATGTTTTACTACTTTGATGTTGTTGGCCTAGCCTTCTTGGGCTAGGATATGTCTAAATACCTTGTTTTTGTTTAGATCTATATGTTTAGGTGCTTTTTGCCTTGTTCTTTCTTAGATCTATATGCCTACATGCTTCTTGCTATCTTTATATGTTTGGATATGCATGTTCATGTGCTTAAAGTTTTGTTTGGATGCTATGCCTAGTGCTTTATAGTTTTGTATCTCTTGTTTTTGCCTCTCTCTTGTGTTTGGCTTTTGGGTAGGGTGTAGATTTAGATCTAATGGTCTAGGCCTACATCCATACACCCATGTTTTAATGAAGGGTTTGGATTGTTTCCTTTGTGCATGTCTATGCTTCATTTACCCATTTTCCATGCTTTTTCCCTTAGATCCATGCTTGTTTGCTTAGATATAGGCTCTTTGCCATGTTCTTGCTTGTTTTCCCTTTGTGAGTTTGTTGCTTTTTGGTCTTTAAGGCCACTTGCTTGTTTGGTTACATCCGCCCCTTTGGTGGCTTGTTTGGATGCAACCATGTTTGGGAGTACATCTTCATGATGCTCAGCTTGCTTGTTGCTCACCTTTCTCTCCTTTTCTTAGCTCTGCATGTTAGGGTTTATCATGTTAGCCTTTCTATGTGCCTTATAGCATGCTTACCCTTTCCCTCTGTGTGATAACATGCTTTGTTTCTTTTGTGCTTGCTATGCTTGCTTTGTGCCATCTTGTTTGTGTTTTTCTTTTCTTGTTTGCATCTTTACGCGTCTGTTTATATGTTCATGAATGTGTCTTTGTGTGCTTGTTTGTGTCATTGAGCTTAGTTCCTACTTACGATCTTGAGTGGATTCACACCTGTCTTTTGCATACAAGATCCCGAGTCCCTATAGGAACTTTTCTTGATGGCACACGTGTCATTCGTACTTCAATATAATGGAACTACGGGCACCAATCCAAACCCACATTTGTCCTTCTAGGACACCTTCTTTTGCTTGATAACATGCTTGTTCTCCCCTCTGTGTGCTTTTCTTCGTTTGGTTGCCCTTTTATGTGCTTTCTTTGTTTCTTCGTTTTCCATTTGCTTGTTTGCTAGCTTTGTTTTCTTTTGTTGTTGCATGTACACGCTTAAAGTGAGAGCGCAACTTCCAAGAGGCATGCTAAAAAGGGCAAATGCAAGCAAGAAAACGCAATGTCAGCTTTATATTTCCTATACCCTGTTGGGCTATACCCTTTGGATATAAGCATGTATGCATTATCTTTACCTGTACCTTGACTGCATTCCTTAGATATGACAATGTCTGCTTTATATTTCCTGTACCTTGCTAGGCTATACCCTTGGAATGTTGGCAATGTCTGCTTTATTTTCCTGCTCTGTATGCTTGCATTGTGCATGATGTGTGTGTGTGTGTGTGTGTGTATATATATATATATATTATCTACTTGTTATAGGTGGTCGTGCACTTTGTATGATGGACTCTCATAGTTAGGAGAGCAACCTTCTTGTAATCATGGGTGCTTTTGACCTTGTAGTGTAGGTATGCACTTAAGGTGGCTGTTGTCAGTGCATATTCGTGCTACATTGTGTGCATGATCATCGCGATATGACTGTCTTGATCCATGTCAGCTAAGTGACATTGGTTTCCCCATGTACGCTGTTGAGGTTTATGCGCTGAAATCCAATATATTGGCATGTCATAAATAATTAAATTGTTTAATTATATGAGACTATCTATAAATGAACTAATGAGACATTATCTTAGTCCATGAGATGCATAGTATGTGATTTATGTGAAAGTCATAGAAGATATAAATCACAAGTTCTTTGCAAACTCAGAATTTTAGTTCGTAGTCAGTGATGAAATTAGACATTTCATCTGTGAAGACTATAACATATCAACTAAGATAATTTGTCTTGATCATGGAAGTAGAGACTTCTAGTTGATATATTGATATATTTTAAGAGTTAAGACATATTGAATTGGACCGCTATGAGATTTATTATTCTCTTAAACTGTCAAATGAATAATAAATCTCATGACTTCTATTTACATCAACTCTAAATCCTGAGAGAATAATGGACCTGATCATGACATGTAGGTTGCTTTGATATATCAAGAGTGAGATCTATAAGTCACGGTCAAAAGCTCAGTATGTTGGGCAACAGCATTTAGTGTTGATAGAACATATATTCTCAAGATGGAATTCATAATCTCTTAACGGAGATATAAAATATTCCCTTGAGATAAATTTAATGTGTTTGATTATTCAGAGTGTTGGGTCCAACCACTTTAGTAAGGAGTTACTAAAGTATATATTTATAGAATTGGATTTCATAAATATTGTTAGGAAATATACATGTTTGTATCGCATACAAAAAATACACAGCGGAAAATAAACGAATCTACTTCATTCGCAATTAATAACATTTACTATGTAGGTTTCAGAATATAAGAACAAGAGAGTGTACCTTGATGCGGTGAAATTCAAAACCGAATGAAGAATATCTCCACATTTGGGGTTGTCCAGCACATGTGTTAAAAGGGAAGTCTGATAAGTTGGAACCAAAATCAGAAGCATGTTTGCTTGTGGGTTATCCAAAAGAAACTAGAGGTTATTTATTCTATAGTCATAAAGATAACAAAGTTTTTGTTAGTACAAATGCTAAATTCTTGGAATATGACTATATGAATAATTTTACTCCTAGAAGTAGAGTTGTCTTGGCTGAAATGAATGAACCTGTAATTGAACAACTAATGGTTGAAACTAGGGACGATGTGGCTGTATTGGATACACCACAAGATACTACTCATGAGATGTCTAGTACACAGTTGCCTCGTCGTAGTGGGAGGAATGTTAGGCCACCTATAAGATTCATAGGTCTTGGAGAGACTTATGAGGCTATCTCAGAGGAGGCCGAAACTGATCCTTACATTTATGAAGAAGCAATGAATGATATAGATGCACATCATTGGGTCCAAGCTATGAAATCAGAATTAGATTCCATGTATTCCAATCAAGTTTGGGATCTTGTAAAGGCGCCTAACGGCATTAAACCTGTTGGTTGCAAATGGGTTTACAAGAGGAAGAGAGGGATAGATGGAAAGGTTGAAGCCTTTAAAGCAAGGCTAGTGGCAAAAGGGTATACTAAAAAAAAAAGGTATTGATTATGAGGAAACCTTTTCACCAGTAGCAATGCTTAAATCTATCAGAATTCTCTTATCCATTGCTGCTCATTATGATTATGATATTTGGCAAATGGATGTCAAGACTGCATTTCTTAATGGCAATCTTGAAGAGGAAATCTATATGAAGCAACCAGAAGGTTTCATAGCAAAGAACCAAGAGCATATGGTATGCAAGTTGAATAGGTTCATTTATGGACTTAAGCAAGCATCTAGGTTATGGAACATCAGATTTGATTAAGCAATCAAATCATTTGGTTTTGAACAAAATCTTGATGAACCATGTGTGTACAAAAGACATCAAGACAAAGTAGTAATGTTCCTAGTGCTTTATGTTGATGATATTCTTCTCATTGGAAATGATGTAGGGGTCATGTCATCAGTAAAGGTTTGGTTGTCAAGTCAATTTGATATGAAGGACTTGGGTGAGGCTAACTTTATTCTAGGGATCAAGCTTTGGCGAGATCGTAAGAATAAGATGTTAGGCTTATCACAAGCTGGATATATAGATAAGGTACTAGAACGGTTTAGCATGCAAAATTCCAAGAAAGGATTACTTCCTTTCAGACATGGAGTTACTCTGTCTGATGATCAAAGGCCTAAGACTCAAGAGAAAGAAGATATGATGAGACAAGTTCCTTATGCTTCTGCAGTAGGAAGTCTCATGTATGCCATGCTTTGTACTAGACCGGATATCTGTTTTTCAATTGGCATGGTTAGCCCATATCAATCAAATCCAGGACCACAACATTGGCAAGCTGTAAAGCATATTCTCAAGTATCTACGGAGAACGAGAGATTATATGATTGTTTACCGTTGTGAGGATTTGATTCCCATTGGCTATACAGATTCAGACTTTCAATCAAATCTCGATTTCAGAAAGTCCACGTTAGGATTTGTATTCACCTTGGGAGGTGGAGCCATAAGTTGGAGGAGTGTTAAGCAATCTTGTATTGCGGACTCCACCATGAAAACTGAATATGTTGCTGCTTGTGAGGCGGCAAAGGAAGCAGTTTGGCTTAAGAAATTCCTTTCTGATCTTGGTGTAGTGAGAATGGAGCAAGTTTCTATCACATTGTTTTGTGACAATAGTGGAGCGGTTGCACAATCCAAAGATCCAAGGAATCATAAGAAAGGAAAGCACATTGAGAGAAAGTACCACATCATTCGAGACATTGTTGCTCGTGGAGATGTGGTGGTAGCAAAGATTGAAAGTGCAAATAATCTAGCAGATCCCTTTACCAAAGTCTTGCCTCAAAGGACCTTCGAGTCACATTTGGAGGGAATGGGAGTTAGATTAGTGCATAATAGTCTTTAGGGCAAGTGGGAGATTGTTAGGAAAAAGTGCTTAGTATATAGTGCAAGGCAGTGTATAATTAGTTTATGCATATTTAAAAGATAAAAACCTTTAATTTAAAACATCTAGTGGGAGAGAGATTCAAGGGTTGGATCTCACGGCCTCCATTGTCAATTTATAGTAGTGTGATTAATCACCTCACCTTGGCGTATATGCCTTGCTCCCTACGGAGGGTGTTTAATTCATGGTACTACAGGTTAAACTTCTTAATGATAGATGAAGTGTGTTTTTACATTAAGAGCGACCACGCTACCGTGGAGTTACTTGGTAACTCACATTGATTCTAGACAATGGTGTACACTAGACTAAGTATGATGTTAACCTCCCTACGGAGCTATGTCATTATCACTTAGAGGCTAAAGGATGAGCGGCACATTATTTTTGTTTGGTAAGAGTTACCATGATAGCATTAATAATGAGGATAATCCTTGCTTAATCATAGTGATTGGTATGACCTCGCTACCGAGGAATATTAATTGCGGGATTGGGTTGTCGTTGCATATATTATATTATGGTTTTATTAAGGTTTCATATTATATGTTTATATGCTAAATTGATAATGTCCAGTGTACTTATTACATTCATGTTTATTATTTCAGATTTGAACATGGCATCATTTAGCCCACTTGTTAGCATTCTTAATCAAAACAAATTGACTGGAACCAATTATGTTGACTGGAAAAGAAACTTGGACATAGTTCTCACAGCTGAAGAACACAAATATGTGCTTACTCAACCATGTCCTAGCTTTCCTTCATTAGATGCTCCTCCTGAGGAAAAACAATGATATGATCGTTGGCAGAAATCTAATGAAATGGCCAAGTGCTACATCCTAGCATCCATCTCAATTGTTCTACAGCATCAAATGCAGGATGTAGAACTTGCTTCGGACATTATGCTAAGTCTGAAGGAGATGTTTGGTGAGCAAGGCTGTTCTGCAAGGCAAGACATCATGGGGCAAATGTATAATACCAAAATGGCTGAAGGTAGTTCAGTGAGAGAACATTGTCTTACAATGATCTCTAATCTGAATACATTGGAAGTTTTGGGTGCCGACATTGATGGAGAATCCCAAGTGGATATGATACTCCAGTCACTACCGGAGTCATTCAAGGAATTCAGACTTAATTATAACATGAACAAAAAGATTTATTTTTTGTCTGAATTAATGAATGAGTTGGTAGTGGCGGAAGGCATCCTTGGTACTTCTAATGTTAAAGCCAATATGGGTGAAGCTTCTACTTCTCAACCTAAGTCGAAAGGCAAGTGTAAGAAGAAGAAGAAGAAGAAGAAGAAGAAGAAGAAGAAGAATGACTTCACTAAGCAGGAGGGTAAACAAATTGTCTTAGGGGTTGCCGACAAAGGAAAGAAGCTGAAAGGAAAATGTTTCCATTGTGGTGAGAAAGGACATTGGAAGAGGAATTGTCCAAAGTTCAAGGCTGCCAATAAGGGTATGAAAATTTCATTCCTTCTTGAAATATGTTTGGTACAAAATCCCACGGATTCCTGGTGTGTGGATTCAGATTGCACTAATCATATTTGTAATTCTTTGCAGAGGTTCCAGGAGACCAGAAGACTTAAAGAAGGAGAGTTGTTTCTAACCTTGGCTGATGGGAGTAGGATTCCAGTTGTAGCTATTGGAGTGTTTAATTTATGCTTTGAAACTAGGGTGTTAATATTGGAAGACTGTTTATTTGTACCTAATGTTCGTAGGAATTTAATTTCTGCAACTTATTTAGGTAAAACTGGATATTGTGTTATCCTTAAAGACAATGTTGTAATAAAGAAGGATAAAATGTTTATCTGTTCTGGCAATATTGTGGATGGTCTTTATATTTTAACTCCTGATAAGCATGAATTATACAATTCTGAATTAGATAATAACTCTCATGTAAAATCATTAAAGAGAAAGTTTCCTTCAACTAATGATGCATATCTTTGGCACTTGCGTTTGGGTCATATTAATCCAAACAGAATTCAAAGACTGATCAAAGATGGGCTCTTAGAGCCATTGGACTTTGATGAATTTCTAGTTTGTGAATCTTGTTTGGAAGGCAAAATGACCAAAAAACCTTTTAATGCAAAAGGTAGAAGAGCCCAAGAGTTGCTAGAATTAGTTTATACGGATGTTTGTGGTCCTATGTCAACCCAAGCAAAAGGAGGTTATGAGTACTTCATCACTTTTACCGATGATTACTCTAGATTTGGTTATGTGTACTTAATGAGAAGAAAGTCCGAAACTTTTGAAAAATTCAAAGAGTTTAGGGCTGAAGTTGAGAATCAATTAGGTAAACACATAAAGGCCATTCAATCTGATCGTGGTGGCGAATACCTTCTTGGGGATTTCAAGGATTACTTGACTTAAAATGGGATTGTATCCCAATTGACTGCACCTGGAACTCCCCAACAAAATGGTGTAGCAGAAAGAAGGAATAGGACTCTTTTAGAAATGGTTAGGTCCATGATGAGTTACTCAACTTTACCTATTTCTTTTTGGGGTTATGCCTTAGATACAGCAATACATCTTTTGAATTTAGTTCCATCAAAATCTGTTACCAAAACACCCATGGAATTGTGGAGTGGGTGTAAGCCTAGTATGAAATATCTCCACATTGGGGCTGTTCAGCACATGTGTTAAAAGGGAAGTCTGATAAGTTGGAACCAAAATCAGAAGTATGTTTGCTTGTGGGTTATCCAAAAGAAACTAGGGGTTATTTATTCTATAGTTATAAAGACAACAAACTTTTTGTTAGTACAAATGCTAAATTCTTGGAATATGACTATATGAATAATTTTACTCCTAGAAGTAGAGTTGTCTTGGCTGAAATGAATGAACCTGTAATTCAACCACCAATGGTTGCAACTAGGGACGATGTGGCTGTATTAGATACACCACAAGATACTACTCATGAGATGTCTAGTACACAGTTGCCTCGTCGTAGTGGGAGGAATGTTAGGCCACCTATAAGATTCATAGGTCTTGGAGAGACTTATGAGGCTATCTCAGAGGAGGCCGAAACTGATCTTTATACTTATGAAGAAGCAATGAATGATATAGATGCACATCATTGGGTCCAAGCTATGAAATCAAAATTAGATTCCATGTATTCCAATCAAGTTTGGGATCTTGTAAAGGCGTCTAACGGTATTAAACCTGTTGGTTGCAAATGGGTTTACAAGAGGAAGAGAGGGATAGATGGAAAGGTTGAAACCTTTAAAGCAAGGCTAGTGGCAAAAGGGTATACTAAAAAAGAAGGTATTGATTATGAGGAAACCTTTTCACCAGTAGCAATGCTTAAATCTATCAGAATTCTCTTATCCATTGCTGCTCATTATGATTATGAGATTTGGCAAATGGATGTCAAGACCGCAATTCTCAATGGCAATCTTGAAGAGGAAATCTATATGATGCAACCAGAAGGTTACATAGCAAAGAACCAAGAGCATATGGTATGCAAATTGAATAGGTCCATTTATGGACTTAAGCAAGCATCTAGGTCAAGGAACATCAGATTTGATCAAGCAATCAAATCATTTGGTTTTGAACAAAATCTTGATGAACCATGTGTGTACAAAAGACAACAAGACAAAGTAGTAATGTTCCTAGTGCTTTATGTTGATGATATTCTTCTCATTGGAAATGATGTAGGGGTCATGTCATCAGTAAAGGTTTGGTTGTCAAGCCAATTTGATATGAAGGACTTGGGTGAGGCTAACTTTATTCTAGGGATCAAGCTTTGGCGAGATTGTAAGAATGAGATGTTAGGCTTATCACAAGCTGGATATATAGATAAGGTTCTAGAACGGTTTAGCATGCAAAACTCCAAGAAATGATTACTTCCTTTCAGATATTGAGTTCCTCTCTCTGATGACCAAAGGCCTAAGACTCAAGAGGAAGAAGATATGATGAGACAAGTTCCTTATGCTTCTGCAGTAGGAAGTCTCATGTATGCCATGCTTTGTACTAGACCAGATATCTGTTTTTCAGTTGGCATGGTCAGTCGATATCAATCAAATCCAGGACCACAACATTGGCAAGCTGTAAAGCATATTCTCAAGTATCTACGGAGAACGAGAGATTATATGCTTGTTTACCGTTGTGAGGATTTGATTCCCGTTGGCTATACAAATTCAGACTTTCAATCAGATCTAGATTTCAGAAAGTTCACGTCAGGATGTGTTTTCACCTTGGGAGGTGGAGCCATAAGTTGGAGGAGTGTTAAGCAATCTTGTATTGCGGACTCCACCATGGAAGCTGAATATGTTGCTGCTTGTGAGGTGGCAAAGGAAGCTGTTTGGCTCAAGAAATTCCTTTCTGATCTTGGTGTAGTGAGATTGGAGCAAGTTCCTATCACATTGTTTTGTGACAATAGTGGAGCGGTTGCACAATTCAAAGATCCAAGGAATCACAAGAAAGGAAAACACATTGGGAGAAAGTACCACATCATTCGAGACATTGTTGCTCGTGGAGATGTGGTGGTAGCAAAGATTGAAAGTGCAAATAATCTAGCAGATCCCTTTACCAAAGCCTTGCCTCAAAGGACCTTCGAGTCACATTTGGAGGTAATGAGAGTTAGATTAGTACACAATAGTCTTTAGGGCAAGTAGGAGATTGTTAGGATATGTGCCCTTAAATCCTATTGTATGATGTTATGTATGATATTATGTATGACATTATGTGAGAAATGATGTATGACTTAATATTGTGTTTAATAAAGTTGTTTTATTCTTATCTAAAATAATGGTAACATGAATATTCGGACATTATCAAATAGTCCATGAGATGCATAGTATGTGATTTATATGATTTAGTCACAGAAGATATAGATCACAAATTCTTTGTAAACTCAGAATTTTGGTTCGTAGTCGGTAATGAAATTGGGCATTTCATCTGCGAAAACTATAACATATTAACTACGATGATTTGTCTTGATCATGGAAGTGGTGACTTCTAGTTAATATGTTGATATGTTTTAAGAGTTAAGGCATATTGAACTAGACCGCTATGAGATTTATTATTCTCCTAACGACTGTCAATTGAATAATAAATCTCACGACTTATATTCACATGAACTCTTAATCTTGAGAGAATAATGGACCTGATCATAAAATGTAGGTTGCTTTGATATATCAGGAGTGAGATCTAAAGTAACGGTCAAAACCTCAGTATGTTGGGCAGCCACATTTAGTGTTGATGGAACATATATTCTCAAGATGGAATTCATAGTCTCTTAGCGGTAATATAAAATATTCCCTTGAGAAAGTTTAATGGGTACAGTTATTCAGAGAGTTAGGCCTAACCACTTTAGTAAGACTAAAGTATATATTTATGAAATTGGATTTTATAAATATATGGTGAATAACTCAAAAGGATTAAACCGGGTACTCAAGGATTAAGATGTAGTAATTTACAGAGTGGCAGTCTATATTCATAACTTTGTATTACTACGAATATTTTATGAAGGGGTTGCATGTATAATAAAATCTTGGGATATAATTTATTAATGAGGCCTAGAGTGCAATTATATTTATATAGTGGTATTAAATATAATTAATGGTAACTTTGGACTTGTCAAGAGTTGACAGAAAAGCGCAAGGCCCATTGGAGCTAGTGTCTTATTTTTTCCCTTTTGGTCCCACTCCAAGCCACACACTAAAGCCCAATTGGGAAGGCCTAAAAGGCTAGCCCAATTAGATAATCAGTTATGTGGAGAGAAACATACAGAATTTTATATAGAATAAAATGGTTTGTATGTTTAATGAATAATAAGAATACGAAGAAAAGGAAGAGAGACACTCTTTCATATTCTCTCTAGAAAACATAGAACTGATTGAGAAACCACACATCTTGGGCATCAAGTGGAATTGGAGTGAAGATTGAAAGTCTTCCCGAGTACTTCTTCATTCGGTTTTGAATTTCACCGCATCAAGGTGCACTCTCTTGTTCTTATATTCTTTAACCTACATAGTGCATGTTATCAATTGCGAATGAAGTAGATCCGTTTATTTTCCGCTGCGTATGTTTTGTATGCGATGCAAACATGTATATTTCCCAACAATATGTGCCCTTAAATCCTATTGTATGATATTATGTATGTGAGAAATGATGTATGACTTAATATTGTGTTTAATAAAGTTGTTTTATTCTTATCTAAAATAATGGTAACATGAATATTCGGACAGTATCAAATAGTCCATGAGATGCATAGTATGTGATTTATGTGATTTAGTCACAGAAGATATAGATCACAAGTTCTTTATAAACTCAGAATTTTGGTTCGTAATCGGTGATGAAATTGGGCATTTCATCTGCGAAGACTATAACATATTAACTACGATGATTTGTCTTGATCATGGAAGTGGTGACTTCTAGTTAATATGTTGATATGTTTTAAGAGTTAAGACATATTGAACTGGACCGCTGTGAGATTTATTATTCTCCTAACGACTGTCAATTGAATAATAAATCTCACGACTTGTATTCATATGAACTCTTAACCTGAGAGAATAATGGACATGATCATGAAATATAGGTTGCTTTGATATATCAGGAGTGAGATCTAAAGTAACGGTCAAAACCTCAGTATGTTGGGCAGCCACATTTAGTGTTGATGGAATATATATTCTCAAGATGGAATTCATAGTCTCTTAACGGAGATATAAAATATTCCCTTGAGATAAGTTTAATGGGTACAGTTATTCAGAGAGTTAGGCCTCACCACTTTAGTAAGACTAAAGTATATATTTATGAAATTGGATTTTATAAATATATGGTGAATAACTCAAAAGGGTTAAACCGGGTACTCAAGGATTAAGAAGTAAGAATTTACAAAGTGGCAGTCTATATTCATGACTTTGTATTACTACGAATATTTTATGAAGGGGTTGCATGTATAATAAAGTCTTGGGATATAATTTATTAATGAGGCCTAGAGTGCAATTATATTTATATAGTGGTATTAAATATAATTAATGGTAACTTTAGACTTGTCAAGAGTTGACAGAAAAGCCTGAGGCCCATTGGAGCTAGTATCTTATTTGTTCTCTTTTGGTCCCACTCCAAGCCACACACTAAAGCCCAATTGGGAAGGCCTAAAAGGCTAGCCCAATTAGATAATCAGTTATGTGGAGAGAAATGTACAGAATTTTATATAGAATAAAATGGTTTGTATGTTTAATGAATATAAGAAGAATATGATATAAGGAAGAGAGACACTCTTAAAACATATCAACATATTAACTAGAAGTCACCACTTCCATGATCAAGACAAATCATCGTAGTTAATATGTTATAGTCTTCGCAGATGAAATGCCCAATTTCATCACCGACTACGAACCAAAATTCTGAGTTTACAAAGAACTTGTGATCTATATCTTCTGTGACTAAATCACATAAATCACATACTATGCATCTCATGGACTATTTGATAATGTCCGAATGTTCATGTTACCATTATTTTAGATAAGAAGAAAACAACTTTATTAAACACAATATTAAGTCATATATCATTTCTCACATACATAATATCATACAATAGGATTTAAGGGCACATATCCTAACAAATATATGATGAATAACATAAAGAATTAAACCGGGTACTCAAGGATTAAGATGTAGTAATCTTCAAAGTGACAGCCTATATTCATGACTTTGTATTACTACGAATATTTTAATGAAGGGGTTGTATGTATAATAAAGTCTTGGGATATAATTTATTAATAAGGCCTAGAGTGCAATTCTATTCATATAGTGGTATTGAATATAATTAATGGTAACTTTGGATTTGTCAAGAGTTGACAGAAAAGCCTAAGGCTCGTTGGAGCTAGAGTCTTATTTGTTCCCTTTTGGTCCCACTCCATGCCACGTACTAGAGTCCAATTGGAATGGCCCAAAAGGCTAGCTCAATTAGATAATCAGTTATATATAAGGAAAGAAACATACAGAATTTCATAAGTCTTTTCATAAAGGTTTTCATTAAGATCATATAAGAAAATAAAATGGTTTATATGTAAGTGTTGGACATTCTCTCATTGGAAATTGATTGAGAGACCACACTTCTTAGGCATTAAATGGTATTGGAGTGAAGATTAAAAGTGTTCCCAAGTACTTCTAATCTTTTGTTTTGAATTTCACCGCACCAAGGTACGCTTTCTTGTTCTTAAATTCTGAAATTTACATAGTACATGTTATCAATTGCGAATGAAGTAAATCCGTTAATTTTTCGCTGTGTATGTTTTGTATGCGATACAAACATATATTTTTCCAACAATTGGTATCAGAGCGGTCTTCAATTTTGAATCTGTATAACATGTTTTGTGAGTTTTGGAATTAGAGGTAATAGTTTCATATTGTCAGATGATTATGCATTTAATTTTATACATGGTTGTTGAAACTATGGTTTGATAAAAATTGTTATTGATGTTATGTTGTTGTTTAAATTTGAATTTAAGTATGTTAAATTGAACTTTAAGGCTATAGCATCAATGGAATTCAGTTTGATATCAAATTCTATCTATTATGTTCATATGGTGGTTATTTGTTCATGAAAAATTGTTGAAAATTGTCTACATCTGCTCTTTAAAAATTGAAAACACGCGTTTTTTGTGGGTTACCTCCTCGCGAAGTTACTCGTGAAAAATGTCATTGAAGCACGGGTTGGGTCGGGTCGCAGGTTAACCCGTTTTTGCTCCGAGCCAAAAAATCGGGTTCGGGTCAGGTTAGTTCAGAAAATTCTGACCTATTTTGCCATGTCTAGTCATAGTGTACCAAATGTGAAATTTCGACGGATTTTCACCATGAAAATGAGGCACATTTTTTGCCGTATTCTCACAACGCAAGCTTGGTAAGAATAGTATTTATTGTGCTACGACGCATTTGAGGTGAAATGCTACCAGATTTGGTCATGGAAATTTGGCAACAATTCCAAATGTGCTAGCAAAGCATTGATTAAGACCACACCCCTTCCAAAATCAAACCTCAAAGCCCAATTCTTTTAAAGCCCCGAAAGCTAATGCCAATAGCTTGTTTTTAACTGCCAA
The DNA here is from genome assembly GCA_033629205.1 of Lithocarpus polystachyus. Lineage (NCBI taxonomy): Eukaryota > Viridiplantae > Streptophyta > Magnoliopsida > Fagales > Fagaceae > Lithocarpus > Lithocarpus polystachyus. Next base: position 32,316,293 of record CM066171.1, read on the forward strand.
TGTCCGAAAATTAAGATTTTACCAAAGCAAAGGACTGTCTTCGGACAGGCGTTGCGGGGTGCCTAACACCTTCCCCGCACGTAACCAGACTTCTGAACTCAAGAATCAAGATTTTTTACCTGTCCGTGTTAAATTAGTAAAAACAACATTTTTTTTAGTCTAAGATTGGTAATAAAATCAAATAGAGTCAGGTGAATAATCACATCTTAGAAAAAACTCAGTGATTGGCGGCGACTTCACTTACCTTTGGTAATAATAGGTTCAAATCGACTCAATTCAAGTCACACACCAAAGGTACCCCTTTCACCCCTCATTTTACAAGCACCTGAGCTCCGAGTGCAGCTAGCGTGCGAGCATCACTGCAATTGGTGGTCAGCCGCCGCAAGGCATCAACACTTGTCAAGAAACTCAACAAGCATACACCAATTAAAACCTAATCTAAATGACCTAGCATGCTTTCTAAACAAAAAAATGACAAACCTAAACTACACAGGAAAATAATAAGGAAAATGGAAAGGAATAAAAACAAACAAAAAGAGAGATTAGACCAAGAACAAGTACCTTACAGAAGATGCTTTTTAGAGCTTGATTTTAGTTTAGGATGCTTTTCACCCTAGATCAATCTACAAAATAAAATTAACCAGAAGGTTGGTAAGTTTAACTAGAAGGCTTTGGACTAAAATAAGTTTTAGCCAAGAAAATTTAGTTTAGGATGCTTTTTAAAGTAAAAGCTTCTCTTTGAATCACTTTTTTGGAGTAGAATTTGCATGTTTTAGGAAAAGGGCCGTGGGGACCTTTTATAGTGTCCAAAGAAAAGGGACAGAGGCAATTCCAAGCGATGTGGGGTTGCCTCTACCAAGATTTTTAGAAGGACTTGTCTTATAGGGGTTTTTGGAACCCTAGCTAGGTAGCCCATGTGGCATCCCAAGTGGCATCAAAATTAATATTTTAATATCAGTGTTAGTCACGCAGTGGTGACTTTAGGAATTTTTCCAAGACGGTCATAAAAAAAAAAAAACTTAAATTGTACAATTTTTTTTTTAAATAAGGAACCATATATATATTGAAAAAAAAAAAAAAAAACAAGCAAATACATGTAAACTTACAATTTCCTTCTACAAATTTTCTTATTTTGAATTCGTTGCATAATAGTCTTATTATCAATGCTACAAGTTATATCTCTTTCAAAGTTTTAGTTAAATAAAATTTTTCTTGGACTTTTTCTTTTTGTTTGTAAGGACCTAATATATTGTTAAGGAAACCAGAGTCTAAGGACAAAGTTTTGGCTACAAACTTAGGCTATAACTCTCACTAAACATTAACATGGTTAAATATTTTGAAAATCTAATCTTTGAATTGCATGTTCTTTATAATCTTAAAACACATGTCAAATTTCATACGAATCATTTATTATTTACTATCCATAAAATTATTTTTATATATAATTTTAGGCTACAAGAACTCGAAATTTAAATTTTGGATTGATGATTAAGCTATTAATCTTTTAAATTCTTGAAATTTTGCAAGAATAGAGAATATAAAAAGAAAATGTAAAATCTAATTGTGAATTTGTCAAAATTCACATCCAATAAAAAAATATGGAGTGAAGTTGTAATCTTATCTACAATCATGTTTGTTGACAAATATGTTGGACCTAAAAAAATGTGAGGTGGTTACAATTTTTTTTAAGATAAAAATGTCATAAAATTTTTAAAATTTATATATATAATTTTTTTTCCAGGTCACGTCATTTTTTTCATCCTCCACTTAATGACTTACACATTTAAATGTTTGGAACCATTTTGACACATGCCATGTTAAGGATCAAAATGGTAATTAATAAAAAAAAAAACATGTAGCATGAGTTAGTACACTAGGTGTCCTTACAATTTACATATAGCAACTTTTATTTTTTGTTGTGTTGCATGAGTTAGTGGCATGATATGTCCATTTGCTATTTGCAAAGTTGCATGGGTACATATCCATATAAAATTCGGATTCATCAAGAATTGAAAACAAAAATTTTTAGTTATTAGCTCTAACTTTTTCAAGTCCTTCATGAAATAACACAACTACTCATTAACTCTCTATTTGGCTAGGAGAAAATACAATGGCAGTGGCCAACAGTCGACCCATTCACGTGAATACTAGACTTAACTACCCCAAAAGAACTGGAGTTTGAGCACTGATATATCAAAATGCGATACTTTAATGGTCACAAAAAGACCTTAAACAATAGTATCGTTATAATAATGTTGTTAGATATGATCAATGTGTGTTGGAACTTTCTGTTTTTGTGAAAATTTCAATTATTTAAATTGAGTGAAGATCCGTCATTGTTTTTTATTGTAAAAGACGCCCTGTGGTTTTTAATTTTAATTGTAATTAGTCTAGATATTACCGTGTGTGATTGCAATCCGAGTAGGCTTTTTTGTCACCAACTTGCTGGCTGTGGGCACGGGTATGTGTATTTTGTTTGTACATGAGAGAATTGAGACCTCTTTTATAGTGATTTACAATGAATTCACCTTTTCCAATTTGGGTGTTACGATTCTGATTTTGAAAATCTGTTAAAATGAACATACCGGTCATTGTTTTCACCGGTAATTTTCTGAGTGTCGTTACATAAATCAAATTGTTGCCTCGAAAAATCACTTGAGAGATTCGATTATATTGAGACTCGCAACTTAGGAGTTAGGCCCTTTCCTTCATTAGACGACTTTTTGTTAGGGGTTAGCGATGCAAAGGAAAGACCACTCACTCAGCCAATGGACGTGTGATTAGCCTTGCCCTTGATAGATAGTGTGATAGGTATTCTATTCTGTTCATCTTTGTTTTGGTGTGAGCATTTTGGATTATAAATAAATACAGTTTTGGAAGTCATGTAAATTTTAATGAAAGAAAACGAACTCCTCACAACCAACTATACATAATTTATACGTGTGTATAATAGAAGATGATTAGTTTGTGTGAACTATGAAATTTGGCCGGTCTATTTAGATGATTTGTTTTTTAAAAGTCATGAATGAAAGATACGAATAAAGTCCCAGTGGAATCACACACACACAAACACACACTACACACACACACACACACACACATATATATATATATATATATAATTGATATGGCTCATCCCTATGTCTCTTTTCCATTGGATGATTTTAGAAAAAATAAAAATCTCTCTAATTTTCTCCTTTTTTATGTGCATGCTGACCTGTATCTCCCTTTCCTTGATATATATAGAGGTTACTATTTGCTGGGAATTAGTAAACAATTCAATCATGTGGAATTTAATAATTAGGCTCACCTTCAGATTGGGGAATTGACTTTGCTGGGGTTGTTCTAATGGCGAATGATTGGTGTTTGGTGTATATGCTGCCATTAGTTTTGATATCCTATTATAATGGCCAACTATTGAACTAAATCTGAAACTTAATGGAGGGTGGAAGTGACATCCAATGTGGCAGCCTCTAAACTAAATGGAATTTTATGTTTTTTTTTTTTAAAAAAAAAAGATAGAAATTCTACTCTAATTTAGATACCAAATTGTTCATACAACCAATTAACCCCCAATTTAATGGTTGTGAGATTTTTTTTTTTAATTTTTATTTAAAAAAAAAAACTCTACAAAACACTAATTACTATTTTATCCGTAGACATTGCGATGATACCTTACGCACATACCCATTACCACATAAATTATAATCTGAAAGCCAGTGGGGGATTAGTTCACTTGGAATCATTTCACCAACGACTTGCATAACCCAAATTTCCTCTTCACGTAATCTTATTGGGACACTATCTCAAATTGTCAATCTTGTGTCTATTGCTTACTTGATTAATTTCCCTTTTAGCTGGAATCTTTTTCTCTTATTAGGATCCTAATTTATCTTTTAAAAATAATCAATAGAAGAATCCTCATATCACTCGTAAAAAATGAAAGCCAAACTTCCTCATAGATTGGATAAATACTGCGAATAATACCCCCCTCAAAAAAAAAAAAAAAAAAAAAAAAAAAAAAAAAAAAAAAAAAAAACCTGCTTATCATTCATTCATCTTTCCCCGCGCACTTAACTTATTATGGGTTAGGGGGACAAAGACCCAAAACAAACACACATTTTTATCAAACTCTCACAAACTTATTATGGGTTAGGTATAATAAATAACATATTAAATTCTGTATTTTGTACTACGTACATTGATTCTTCTTCTTTTATTATTTGTTTCTTCACCAGCACATACAATTCTGCAACGCCAAAAGGTTGAAATAAAAATTTGTATAAATTTTTTTCGTGAGGATTTGAGGACTGAGATAAAAAAAAATAAAAAAAAAAGAGAGAAAAAGAAAAAGAAATATAGAGTAGACATATATGTTCCGTCCACTGATGAGTACCGCGTCTCGGGTGCTATCCCTCCCATACCATTAAAGACAAAAAAGACATACTTCACTTTAGAGGTATCCTATTCCTAGCATTAGCATCACAATTTAGTGGTCATAGTTTCCACCCCAGACTGACCAAGAATAGTAGAATTGTAGAAACTGAAAAGGAAGGGGCAAAGCTGCTTAAAGATGGGATTGGGATCAAATGTGTCGGACAGGTAGTTCCTGTATATCAACAATAATTAAAGTGTCGCCTTCGTAGCGTATTTTAATTAAAATGACTCCTCCAATAAGCGCTAGACTTTATTCTTTATTTGGGATAGATCATGGAATGAATGACTACTAACTATTAAGTGGTTGATTCTTGCGAATAGGGAAGTGTAGGTGGGTCGTGGATCAAAAGAAATGGATTAAACATGGGGAAATTGTCCCAGTTGTCCAAACAACATTGTTAACGGAGAGAGAAACCATCGGCGTGAGTGTACCTTTTTTCTTTTTCTTTTTTCCTTCTCCGAGGTATGAAAAAGATGTTTGTAGGTGTGGATACTTCCCCAACCTACTTAAACCAGATTTGACGTTGTATGAGACCACTCAAGCAATAATGTTGCTTACTACTACTCAAACCGTCATCCTCAAACTTGCAAAGTGATGGGACACAAGGTAAGTGGGCTTTTGAGTGTACTAGAGATTATTTTCTTTGGTTAGTTGATGATACATACTCCAAGGCGATGTGCTTAATGTTGGGAAAAATACATGTCCATATCACATACAAAACATACGCAGCGGAAAATTAACGGATCTATTTCATTCATAATTGATAACATACACTATGAAAGTTTCAGAATTTAAGAACAAGAAAGCGTACCTTGGTGTGATGAAATTCAAAACCAAAATCATAAGTCCTTGGGAAGACTTTTAATCCTCACTCCAATTCCACTTAATGCCTAAGATATGTGGTCTCTCAATCAGTTTCCAAGGAGAGAACAAAGGAGTATCCAACACTCACATACAAACTATTTCATTCCTTGTGTAATCTTGATGAAAATTACTTATGAAAAAGACTCATGAAAGAACTTATGAAATTCTGTATGTTTTTCTCCTTATACAACTGATTATTTAATTGGGTTAGCCATTTGAGTTATTCCAATTGGGCTCTAGTGTGTGGTTTGGAGTGGGACCAAAAAGAAACAAATAAGACTCTAACTCCAATGGGCCTTGGACTTTTCTGTCAACTCTTGACAAGTCCAAAGTTACTATTAATTATATTCAATACCACTATATGAATATAATTGCACTCTAGACCTTATTAATAAATTATATCCCAAGACTTTATTATACATGCAACCCTTTTATTAAAATATTCGTAGTAATACAAAGTCATAAATATAGACTGCCACTTTGAAAATTACTACATCTTAATCCTTGAGTACCCAGTTTAATCCTTAATGTTATTCATCATATATTTATAAAATCCAATTCCATAAATATATACTTTAGTAACTCCTTACTAAAGTGGTTGGACCCAATACTCTGAATAACCAAACCTATTAAACTTATCTCAAGGGAATATTTTATATCTCCGTTAAGAGATTATGAATTCCATCTTGAGAATATATGTTCCATCAACATTAAATGCGGCTGCCCAACATACTGAGGTTTTGACCGTGTCTTATAAATCTCACTCTTGATATATCAAAGCAACCTACATCTCATGATCAGGTCCATTATTCTCTCAAGATTTTGAGTTAATGTAAATAAAAGTCGTGAGATTTATTATTCATTTGACAGTCATCAGGAGAATAATAAATCACATAGTGATCCAGTTCAATATGTCTTAACTCTTAAAACATATCAACATACTAACTAGAAATCTCCATTTCTATGATCAAGACAAATCATCTTAGTTGATATGTTATAGTCTTCGCAGATAAAACGTCCAATTTCTTCACCGACTACGAACTAAACTTCTAAGTTTACAAAGAACTTGTGATTTATATCTTCTGTGACTAAATCACATAAATCACATACTATACATCTCATGGACTAAAATAATGTCTCATTAGTTCATTTATAAATAGTCTCATATAATTAAACAATTTAATTATTTATAACATGTCAATAAATTGGATTTTAGGGCATAAATCCCAACAATCTCCCACTTGCCCTCAAAAACAATTTACCATATATCCGACACTTATCTCCCTTTAGAGTAATTTAAAGTCAGTCTAAGGCAAGGTTTGGAAACAAGTTTCAGTCAAATTTATTACGTAAATTATCTTTTCTACTACTACTCAAGTACTTATATCTCTCTAGTGAGATAATATTTATACTTAATGTGTATCTTCACCACTAGGATGAACACATATCTTGAAGTCCAACTTCATGAATCACAATCAAACTACAAGTCAACATTTGTACATCCAGTAACCAACAAAACCTCACTTTTGTGGACAAGCATATGCTTTACTCCCACTAAATTAAGTGATCTTTGATTCAATTGATATTTGTTTACCATGTCCACCGCAAAATAGATATTTAGCCTAGTATACAACAAAGCATAAAGACTTCCTATTGATATGATATTAGGAACCGTCTTAATATGCTCTTCCTTTTATATGTCTTAGGACTATAGTCCTATATAAAGGAACTTCTAACTTAAAAGGAAAGAATCCTTTCTTAAAGTATTACATGCTATACTTGGCTAGAATCTAATCTATTTAAGCAGTTTGAGATAGACTCAATATTCTAATTTCTGAATTGTAACAAAGTTTAAATTCTTAGGATATGACTAGTCTTTCCCAAGTACTTTATATCAAACTAGGTTAGACAACAAAAACTCTATTAATGACAATATCTCTACATCATTCTAAATGATTAGAATGTCATCAACATACATTAAGAAATTTATTATTCTATATAGCTTTTACACACATAAGGCCTTTTAATACTTGATCAAAATCAAATAATTTGATTACTTGATCAAAGATGATGTTTTATGATTCAGATGCTTGCTTTAGTTCATAAATGGAATTTAAGCAACTTACATACTAAGCACTACTGTTTCTTTGCTATGTACAAGTCTAGTTACATCATATAGATGTCTTCCTTGAGATTGCTACTAAAAAAAGCTTTCTTGATATCCTTGTCATATTTCATCCAAATGAAATATAATGAATAAGAGAATCTAAATAGAGTCAAACTTGACTATTGGTGAAAAAATCTTTTCATAATTCAACCATTTCTTTCTGAATAAATCTTTTCGCCACTAGTCTTGACTTTGAAGGTTTGCACTTTCAAATCTATCAATCTCATTTACTTGTAGACTTTGAAGGTTTGCACTTTCAAATCTATCAATCTAATTCTATTCACATAACCTTGATCTAGTAATCTATATTCATATCATCTATTGCCTTTACGTAGGACCGAGGATCAAATTCATATCCTTGTGGAATAACTTCAAAAGTTTATCCTAAAAGTATAAACTTACTTCGTAATTAATAATCCGCCAACTACGATATTGTACCGGTGTACTAGCTATACATTTAGAATAATGCCTTAAGGTGTATCTAATACAACCATCTCATTTCTAAATGTATTTTATAGTTGTCTTTCAACAAATTCTGACATTTTTCTTCTAGAACAACTATACGTTTTGCTTTAAGATTATTCACATAGTCATCATCAAAAACTTTGTATTTGTACTATATAAATATCTTGTTTTCTTTATGACTACCAAAACAATCTTCTGCAATTCCTTTTGGATATTCATCATATACACACATTTTTCTACCTTTTGATTTCAATTTGTTAGACTTCCTTTCTAGCACAAGTGCTGGACATCTCTAAAAGTGGAAGTATCATATACTAAGTTTTTACCCAATCCACGATTTGACTAATGTCCTAGGAACAAACTTTTGAAATCAACTTTAGAAAATGTATAGTAATTACTAGAGTATATCTCCAAAAGAAATAAACAAATAAAAATACTTATCATGTACTTTACTATTTCTAAAAGAGTCTTATTCCTCCTTCATGTATGCACTGACTTAAAGAAGTCAGTGAAACTTTATTCCTTTACAATAAAGGACTTCTAGATCATATTATCCTCTAAATAGAATCATAGATTGGGAATATAATATAATAAAATAATGGTTCTAAAAGCCCAATTTTCACCAATCTTGAATATCATTTAGATTAATAAGATCTAGACATAGTGTCAAAACATACAATACCAAAGGATGGAAACTTTCTCTTAAAAAGTAAAACATATAAATTTTCATTTAGAAAATAATTATGGACAATGCTTTGCTTTACCAAAACAGAAACACTTTCCTTTTGGTCATGCTTTTGAATCTAATTTCCTTTTGGCAACTACTAGGACAACTTGCTTGTCTAACTGTTTGGTATTATAATTCATCTTCTTATCACCCCTACCTTTCGGTTCAGGCTAAGAATGTGAATTAAATCATATTGATCCTAGCTTTAGCTTTTAGGATGTCTTCCGTTGCGTAGAACTCACTCATCAATTCAGATAACATAAAAATAATTTATTTTGAGAACAATCTGAATTGATCAAATGTTTCTAACAAGGACTTGTGGATCATATCTATATGAGATTAACATTTAATCTCTACATCCAAGAATTCCAATTAATTTTTAAAATTAAAAAATTTTCATGAAATGATATAGAATTGGAACTCCTTAAGCTGTTCTTAGCACTCAATATGATTCAACCAAACATCTCATTTAGACTTAATATAAAGTCTAAGTCTAGTACTAACTCTTGCATCTCATGCTATAGTACAATTGAGATAGAAGCCAATGTAACATTTCAGCATTTCAATGGAGACTATGATAAAGTCATAAGCTATCTTCCATCAATGCATCATGCATAGGAAATTGTGACAATATTGAATCAAAATATATTTATGTACTTCAGCTCCTTTAAGCACCATGTCCAAAATTATTTTAAGTTTATGTGATTCAACTAAAATAGTAACTAGAGAACAAAATTTGTGACAACTTTATTTTGAGACTATGAACATAATTACAGAGACATTATATTTTGCATCCATAACCATATAGTATGAAACCCAAAAAATACTATACTAGGTGCAACGACAACCTAATCCCGCAATTAATATTCCTTGGAAGCGTGGTCATACTAATCACTATGATCAAGCGAGAAATATTCTCATTATTAATGCTATCATGGTAACTCTTACCAAACAAAAATAATTTGCCGCTCTTCCTTTGGCCTCTAAGTAATAATGACATAGCTCCTTTGGGAGGTTTACATTACACTTAGTCTAGTGTACACCATTATCTAGAATCATGTGTAGTTACATATCATCTCCCTTATAATGTTTAAACTTGTAATACCATGAAACAAAACACCCTCCTTTGGGATCGTGAGGCATATACGCCAAGACGAGGTGCTTGTTCACACTACTTTAAACGGGTAAGTTCAATCTTGTAGTACTATGAAACAAACACCCTCATTTGGGATCGCGAGGCATATACGCCAAGACGAGGTGCTTACCCACACTATTATGAACCGATAATGGAGGTAGTGAGATCCAACCCTTGTATCTCTCTCCCACTAGAAATTTTAAGACAAGTGGTTTGTCCTGAAATCATTGTGATCTAATCACAATTTTAACCCTACACATCAAATGTGTTTAATTGTTTAAATTCAATGTGATGTTACTAAGTCACGTCACTATGGCGTAACGAACATTCACGCAATCACAAAGAAGTTTAACCTTGTAATCCGTGAAGTAAATACCCTCTGCATGGAATGTAAGACTCGAAGTCAAGACAAGGTATCTATTCACATTTTAAAAAACTTAACAAAAGGGTCATTTCAGCACTCCCACTAATTATTTGGGTTTTTCTTTAAATAATCGTGATCCCATCACAACTAATAACCTTGCACTTGTTGAAGACTCTAATCTTATTAGAATCACTAATTAAAATGGAAGTCCTAAACTATTTAGGATTCCTTAAACTCTAATGAATTAAAAATTAGTTATATAAAGCTCTATCCTTAATTTACTAAATAAAAAGTTTTAATCTCATTAGAAAATAGATATACATTTTAATTAAGCTTTAATCTCATTAAAACTTCTAATTAAAATAAATTAAGGACTTCTAATCATACAACAATTCCAATCTCATTAGAATGTTTCTTAAAAGACAAGTCCTAAACTATTTAGGACTAAGAGTTCTATTTAACTAATATATTTGATCTCATTAGGTCTTTTAGTTAGAATCATGTGTAATCTCATCACATATTTCCTTACACTTTATACATTTGAAAATATTTAGAAAATATTCAAAATTCCCTTCAAATGTATTTTCGCGAGAATCTCGCGACTAAGCTCTTCCTGGGAAAATGAGTTAAAGCAAAAAATTGAAAACACAAAAAATCAGACAGAAACTTTCGCTACTGTCTCGTGACTGTTTCTCGAGTAAAGCTTACTCGCGAAAAGTTTTTGTCTTCAGAATCATTTTTCGCGAGTAACTTCACGGGGAGATAACTTGTGAAAAACCCGTGTTTTCAGTTTTTCCAGAGCAATTGCAAACAGTTTTCAACGATTTTTCATGAACAAAAAATCATCATATGAACATGATATGCAGAATTTGAGATCAAAACTGAATTACATTGATGTTATAGCCTTAAAGATGAATTTAACATGCTAAAATTTAGATTTAAACAACATCATAACATCAATATCAGTTTTTATCAAAACATAGTTTCAACACCCATGCAGAAAATTAAATGCATATATAACTTTCTAACAACATGAAACAATTATTTCTAATTCTAAAACTCACAAAACATGTTATACATATTCGAATTGAAGACCGCTCTGATACCAATTGTTGGAAAAAATACATGTTCGTATCACATATAAAATATACGCAGCGAAAAATTAACGAATCTACTTCATTCGCAATTGATAACATGCACTATGAAAGTTTCAGAATTTAAGAACAAGAAAGCGTATTTTGGTGCGGTGAAATTCAAAACCAAAATCATAAGTTCTTGGGAAGACTTTTAATCTTCACTCCAATTTCACTTAATACCCAAGATGTTGTTAGGATATGTGCCCTTAAATCCTATTGTATGATGCTATGTATGATATTATGTATGACATTATATGAGAAATGATGTATGACTTAATATTGTGTTTAATAAAGTTGTTTTATTCTTATCTAAAATAATGGTAACATGGATATAATTAATGGTATTAAATATAGTGGTATTAAATATAATTAATGGTAACTTTGGACTTGTCAAGAGTTGACAGAAAGCCCAAGGCCCATTGGAGCTAGTGTCTTATTTGTTCCCTTTTAGTCCCACTCCAAGCCATACACTAAAGCCCAATTGGGAAGGCCCAAAAGGCTAGCCCAATTAGATAATCAATTATGTTGAGAGAAACATACAGAATTTTATATAGAATGAAATGGTTTGTATAAAAAAACAGGTGATGAAAAAAGGGAGAGAGATACTCTTTCATATACTCTCTAGAAAACATAGAACTGATTGAGAGACCACACATCTTGGGCATCAAGTGGAATTGGAGTAAAGATTGAAAGTGTTCCCGACTACTTCTTCATTAGGTTTTGAATTCCACCGCATCAAGGTACACTCTCTTGTTCTAATATTCTGAAACCTACATAGTGCATGTTATCAATTGCGAATGAAGTAGATCCGTTTATTTTCCGCTGCGTATGTTTTGTATGCGATGCAAACATGTATATTATCTAACAGATGTGTGGTCTCTCAATCAGTTTCCGAGGAGAGAACAAGGGAGTGTCCAATACTCACATACAAACCATTTCATTCCTTGTGTAATCTTGATGAAAATTACTTATGAAAAAGACTTATGTAAGGGCTTATGAAATTCTGTATGTTTTTCTTCTTATATACAACTGATTATCTAATTGGGCTAGCCTTTTGGGCCATTCCAATTGGGCTCTAGTGTATGGCTTGGAGTTGGACTAAAAGAGAACAAATAAGACTTTAGCTCCAATGGACCTTGAACTTTTCTGTCAACTCTTGACAAGTCTAGAGTTACCATTAATTATATTCAATACCACTATATGAATATAATTGCACTCTAGGCTTTATTAATAAATTATATTCCAAGACTTTATTATACATGCAAACCCGTCATTAAAATATTCGTAGTAATACAAAGTCATGAATATAGACTGCCACTTTGAAGATTACTACATCTTAATCCTTGAGTACCCGGTTTAATCCTTAATGTTATTGATCATATATTTATGAAATCTAATTCCATAAATATATATTTTAGTAACGCCTTACTAAAGTGGTTGGGCCCAACACTCTAAATAACCAAACCCATTAAACTTATCTCAAGAGAATATTTTATATCTCCGTTAAGAGATTATGAATTCCATCTTGAGAATATATGTTCCATCAACATTAAATGCAGCAGCCCAACATACTGAGGTTTTGACCATGTCTTATAGATCTCACTCCTGTTATATCAAAGCAACCTACATCTCATGATCAGGTCCATTATTCTCTTAGGATTTAGAGTTGATGTAAATAGAAGTCGTGGGATTTATTATGTTGGGAAATCATCATGTTTGCATCCAATACAAAACATACGCAGCGGAAAATAAACGGATCTACTTCATTCGCAATTGATAACATTCACTATGTAAGTTTCAGAATATAAGAACAAGAGAGTGTACCTTGATGCGGTGAATTTCAAAACCGAATGAAGAAGTACTCGGGAATACTTTCAATCTTCACTCCAATTCCACTCGATGCCCAAGATGTGTGGTCTCTCAATCAGTTCTATGTTTCTAGAGAGAATATGAAAGAGTGTTTCTCTTCCTTATTTCATTACCATAATTATGATAAACATACAAACCATTTTATTCTATATAAAATTCTGTATGTTTCTCTCCACATAACTGATTATCTAATTGGGCTAGCCTTTTGGGCCTTCCCAATTGGGCTTTTGTGTGTGGCTTGGAGTGGGACCAAAAGGGAACAAATAAGACACTAGCTCCAATGGGCCTTGGGCTTTTCCGTCAACTCTTGACAAGTCCAAAGTTACCATTAATTATATTTAATACCACTATATAAATATAATTGCACTCTAGGCCTCATTAATAAATTATATCCCAAGACTTTATTATACATGCAACCCCTTCATAAAATATTCGTAGTAATACAAAGTCATGAATATAGACTGCCACTTTGTAAATTACTACATCTTAATCCTTGAGTACCCGGTTTAATCCTTATGAGTTATTCACCATATATTTATGAAATCCAATTTCATAAATATATACTTTAGTCTTACTAAAGTAGTTAGGCCTAACTCTCTGAATAACTGTACCCATTAAACTTATCTCAAGGGAATATTTTATATCTCCGTTAAGAGATTATGAATTCCATCTTGAGAATATATGTTCCATCAACACTAAATGTGGCTGCCCAACATACTGAGGTTTTGACCGTTACTTTAGATCTCACTCCTGATATATCAAAGACCCCTACATTTCATGATCAGGTCCATTATTCTCTCAGGATTAAGAGTTCATGTGAATACAAGTCGTGAGATTTATTATTCAATTGACAGTCGTTAGGAGAATAATAAATCTCACAGCGGTCCAGTTCAATATGTCTTAACTCTTAAAACATATCAACATATTAACTAGAAGTCACCACTTCCATGATCAAGACAAATCATCGTAGTTAATATGTTATAGTCTTTGCAGATGAAATGCCCAATTTCATCACCGACTACGAACCAAAATTCTGAGTTTACAAAGAACTTGTGATCTATATCTTCTGTGACTAAATCACATAAATCACATACTATGCATCTCATAGACTATTTGATAATGACCGAATATTCATGTTACCATTATTTCAGATAAGAATAAAACAACTTTATTAAACATAATATTAAGTCATACATCATTTCTCAAATAATGTCATACATAATATTATACATAGCATCATACAATAGGATTTAAGGGCACATATCCTAACAATCTCCCACTTGCCCTAAAGACTATTGTGCACATATCTAACTCCCATTCCCTCCAAATGTGACTCGAAGGTTCTTTGAGGCAAGACTTTGGTAAAGGGATCTGCTAGATTATTTGCACTTTCAATCTTTGCCACCACCACATCTCCACGAGCAACAATGTCTCGAATGATGTGGTACTTTCTCTCGATGTGCTTTCCTTTCTTATGATTCCTTGGATCTTTGGATTGTGCAACCACTCCACTATTGTCACAAAACAATGTGATAGGAACTTGCTCCATTCTCACTACACCAAGATCAGAAAGGAACTTCTTGAGCCAAACAGCTTCCTTTGCCGCCTCACAAGCAACAACATATTCAGCTTCCATGGTGGAGTCCGCAATACAAGATTGCTTAACACTCCTCCAACTTATGGCTCCACCTCCCAAGGTGAATACACATCCTGACGTGGACTTTCTGAAATCTAGATCTGATTGAAAATCTGAATCTGTATAGCCAACGGGAATCAAACCCTCACAACGGTAAACAAGCATATAATCTCTCGTTCTCCGTAGATACTTGAGAATATGCTTTACAGCTTGCCAATGTTGTGGTCCTGGATTTGATTGATATCGGCTAACCATGCCAACTGAAAAACAGATATCCGGTCTAGTACAAAGCATGGCATACATGAGACTTCCTACTGCAGAGGCATAAGGAACTTGTCTCATCATATCTACTTCCTTTTGAGTCTTAGGCCTTTGGTCATCAGACAGAGGAACTCCATGTCTGAAAGGAAGTAATCCTTTCTTGGAGTTTTGCATGCTAAACCGTTCTAGAACCTTATCTATATATCCAGCTTGTGATAAGCCTAACATCTTATTCTTACGATCTCGCCAAAGCTTGATCCCTAGAATAAAGTTAGCCTCACCCAAGTCCTTCATATCAAATTGACTTGACAACCAAACCTTTACTGATGACATGACCCCTACATCATTTCCAATGAGTAGAATGTCATCAACATAAAGCACTAGGAACATTACTACTTTGTCTTGATGTCTTTTGTACACACATGGTTCATCAAGATTTTGTTCAAAACCAAATGATTTGATTGCTTGATCAAATCTGATGTTCCATGACCTAGATGCTTGCTTAAGTCCATAAATGGACCTATTCAACTTGCATACCATATGCTCTTGGTTCTTTGCTATGAAACCTTCTGGTTGCATCATATAGATTTCCTCTTCAAGATTGCCATTGAGAAATGCAGTCTTGACATCCATTTGCCAAATCTCATAATCATAATGAGCAGCAATGGATAAGAGAATTCTGATAGATTTAAGCATTGCTACTGGTGAAAAGGTTTCCTCATAATCGATACCTTCCTTTTGAGTATACCCTTTTGCCACTAGCCTTGCTTTAAAGGTTTCAACCTTTCCATCTATCCCTCTCTTCCTCTTGTAAACCCATTTGCAACCAACAGGTTTAATGCCGTTAGGCGCCTTTACAAGATCCCAAACTTGATTGGAATACATGGAATCTAATTCTGATTTCATAGCTTGGACCCAATGATGTGCATCTATATCATTCATTGCTTCTTCATAAATGTAAGGATCAGTTTCGGCCTCCTCTGAGATAGCCTCATAAGTCTCTCCAAGACCTATGAATCTTATAGGTTACCTAACATTCCTCCCACTACGACGAGGCACCTGTGTACTAGATATCTCATGAGTAGTATCTTGTGGTGTATCCAATACAGCCACATCATCCCTAGTTTGAACTATTGGTTGTTCAATAATAGGTTCATTCATTTCAGCCAAGACAACTCTACTTCTAGGAGTAAAATTATTCATATAGTCATTTTCCAAGAATTTAGCATTTGTACTAACAAAAACTTTGTTATCTTTATGACTATAGAATAAATAACCCCTAGTTTCTTTTGGATAACCCACAAGCAAACATACTTCTGATTTTGGTTCCAACTTATCAAACTTCCCTTTTAACACATGTGCTGGACAACCCCAAATGTGGAGATATTTCATACTAGGCTTGCGCCCACTCCACAATTCCATAGGTGTGTTGGGAACAGATTTTGATGGAACTAAATTCAAAATATGCATTGCAGTATCTAAGGCATAACCCCAAAAAGAAATAGGTAAAGTTGAGTAACTCATCATGGACCTAACCATTTCTAAAAGAGTCTTATTCCTTCTTTCTGCTACACCATTTTGTTGGGGAGTTCCAGGTGCAGTCAATTGGGATACAATCCCATTTTGAGTTAAGTAATCCTTGAAATCCCCAAGAAGGTATTCGCCACCACGATCAGATCGAATGGCCTTTATGTGTTTACCCAATTGATTCTCAACTTCAGCCCTAAACTCTTTGAATTTTTCAAAAGCTTCGGACTTCCGTCTCATTAGGTACACATAACCAAATCTAGAGTAATCATCGGTGAAAGTGATGAAGTACTCATAACCTCCTTTTGCTTGGGTTGACATAGGACCACAAACATCCGTATGAACTAGTTCTAGCAACTCTTGGGCTCTTCTACCTTTTGCATTAAAAGGTCGTTTGGTCATTTTTCCTTCCAAACAAGATTCACAAACTAGAAATTCATCAAAGTCTAATGGCTCTAAGAGACCATCTTTGATCAGTCGTTGAATTCTATTTGGATTAATATGACCTAAACGCAAGTGCCAAAGATATGCATCATTAGTAGAAGGAAACTTTCTCTTTAATGAGTTAACATGAGAGTTATTATCTAATTCAGAATTGTATAATTCATGCTTATCAGGAGTTAAAATATAAAGACCATCCACAATATTGCCAGAATAGATAAACATTTTATCCTTCTTTATTACAACATTGTCTTTCAGGATAACACAATATCCATTTTTACCTAAATAAGTTGCAGAAATTAAATTCCTACGAACATTAGGTACAAATAAACAGTCTTCCAATATTAAAACCCTAGTTTCAAAGTATAAATTAAAAACTCCAATAGCTACAACTGGAATCCGACTCCCATCAGCCAAGGTCAGAAACAACTCTCCTTCTTTAAGTTTTCTGGTCTCCTGGAACCCCTGCAAAGAATTGTAGATATGATTAGTACAACCTGAATCCACACACCAGGAATCTGTGGGATTTTGTACCAAACATATTTCAAGGAGAAATGAGCTATTCATACCCTTATTGGCAGCCTTGAACTTTGGACAATTTCTCTTCCAATGTCCTTTCTCACCACAATGGAAACATTTTCCTTTCAGCTTCTTTCCTTTGTCGGCAACCCCTAAGACAATTTTTTTACCCTTTTGCTTAGTGAAGTCCTTCTTCTTCTTCTTCTTACGCTTGCCTTTCGACTTAGGTTGAGAAGTAGAAGCTTCACCCACATAGGCTTGAACATTAGAAGTACCAAGGATGCCTTCCGCCGCTACCAACTCATTCATTAATTCAGACAAAGAATATATCTTTTTGTTCATGTTATAATTAAGTCTGAATTCCTTGAATGATTCCGGTAGTGACTGGAGTATCATATCCACTTGGGATTCTCCATCAATGTCGGCACCCAAAACTTCTAAAGTATTCAGATTAGAGATCATTGTAAGACAATGCTCTCTCACTGAACTACTTTCAGCCATTTTGGTATTATAAATTTGTCTCATGGTTTCTTGCCTTACTGAACGGCCTTGCTCACCAAACATCTCCTTCAGACTTTGCATAATGTCCGAAGCTAGTTCTACATCTTGCATTTGATGCTGTAGAACATTTGAGATGGACGCTAGGATGTAGTACTTGGCCATTTCATTAGATTTCTGCCAACGATCATATCGTTGTTTTTCCTCGGGAGGAGCATCTAATGAAGGAAAGCTAGGACATGGTTGAGTAAGTACATATTTGTGCTCTTCAGCTGTGAGAACTATGTCCAAGTTTCTTTTCCAGTCAACATAATTGGTTCCAGTCAGTTTGTTTTGATTAAGAATGCTAACAAGTGGGTTAAATGATGCCATGTTCAAATCTGAAAATAATAAACATGAATATAATAAGTAAACTGGACATTATCAATTTAGCATATAAACATATAATATGGAACCTTAATAAAACCATAATATAATATATGCAATGACAACCCAATCCCGCAATTAATATTCCCCGGTAGCGAGGTCATACCAATCACTATGATTGAGCGAGGATTATCCTCATTATTAATGCTATCATGGTAATTCTTACCAAACAAAAATAATTTGCCGCTTATTCTTTAGCCTTTAAGTGATAATGACATAGCTCCGTAGGGAGGTTAACATCATACTTAGTCTAGTGTACACCATTGTCTAGAATCAATGTGAGTCACCAAGTAACTCCACGGTAGCGTGGTCGCTTTCAATGTAAACACACACTTCATCTATCATTAAGAAGTTTAACCTGTAGTACCATGAATTAAACACCCTCCGTAGGGAGCAAGGCATATACGCCAAGGCGAGGTGATTAATCACACTACTATAAACCGACAATGGAGGCCGTGAGATCCAACCCTTGAATCTCTCTCCCACTAGATGTTTTAAAATAAAGGTTTTTATCTTTAAACATGCATAAACTAATTATACACACTTAGAAAAATTCTGATTTTCTTTCTTTCGATCGATCGAATGTGCCCCTCGATCGATCGAAAATATCAAACAATTTGAACTAAACCTTCTGTTTGATTCGATTGATACTCGATCGCCTCTCGATCGATCGAAAATAAAATTCGATCGATCGACTAGCAATCGAATATTAATCAATTCAAAAGGATAAGTCTCTGTTTCACTCGATCGATCGAAATTTACTTTCGATCGATCGAAACTCGTGAAACTCAAATTTCCAGAAAATCTTCTAAGGCAGTTTTCAACCGTTTTGCATGAACAAACAACCATCATACGAAAATGATAGATAGAAAATGATATCAAAACTGAAATCTATTGATGCTATAGCCTTAAATATCAATTTAACATTCTTAAATTCATATTTAAACAACATCATAACATCAATATCAGTTTTTATCAAATCATAGTTTCAACAACCATGCAGAAAATTAAATGTATAATCTTCTATCAACTTGAAACTATTATCTCTAATCCCAAAACGAACAAAACATGTTATACAAATTCGAAATGAAGACCGCTCTGATACCAATGTTGGGAAATCATCATGTTTGCATCCAATACAAAACATACGCAGCGGAAAATAAATAGATCTACTTCATTCGCAATTGATAACATTCACTATGTAAGTTTCAGAATATAAGAACAAGAGAGTGTACCTTGATGCGGTGAATTTCAAAACTGAATGAAGAAGTACTCGGGAATACTTTCAATCTTCACTCCAATTCCACTCGATGCCCAAGATGAGTGGTCTCTCAATCAGTTCTATGTTTCTAGAGAGAATATGAAAGAGTGTTTCTCTTCCTTATTTCATTACCATAATTATGATAAACATACAAACCATTTTATTCTATATAAAATTCTGTATGTTTCTCTCCACATAACTGATTATCTAATTGGGCTAGCCTTTTGGGCCTTCCCAATTGGGCTTTTGTGTGTGGCTTGGAGTGGGACCAAAAGGGAACAAATAAGACACTAGCTCCAATGGGCCTTGGGCTTTTCCGTCAACTCTTGACAAGTCCAAAGTTACCATTAATTATATTTAATACCACTATATAAATATAATTGCACTCTAGGCCTCATTAATAAATTATATCCTAAGACTTTATTATACATGCAACTCCTTCATAAAATATTCGTAGTAATACAAAGTCATGAATATAGACTGCCACTTTGTAAATTACTACATCTTAATCCTTGAGTACCCGGTTTAATCCTTATGAGTTATTCACCATATATTTATGAAATCCAATTTCATAAATATATACTTTAGTCTTACTAAAGTGGTTAGGCCTAACTCTCTGAATAACTGTACCCATTAAACTTACCTCAAGGGAATATTTTATATCTCCGTTAAGAGACTATGAATTCCATCTTGAGAATATATGTTCCATCAACACTAAATGTGGCTGCCCAACATACTGAGGTTTTGACCGTTACTTTAGATCTCACTCCTGATATATCAAAGCAACCTACATTTCATGATCAGGTCCATTATTCTCTCAGGATATGTTTTAAGAGTTAAGACATATTGAACTGGACCGCTGTGAGATTTATTATTCAATTGACAGTCGTTAGGAGAATAATAAATCTCACAGCGGTCCAGTTCAATATGTCTTAACTCTTAAAACATATCAACATATTAACTAGAAGTCACCACTTCCATGATCAAGACAAATCATCGTAGTTAATATGTTATAGTCTTCGCAGATGAAATGCCCAATTTCATCACCGACTACGAACCAAAATTCTGAGTTTACAAAGAACTTGTGATCTATGTCTTCTGTGACTAAATCACATAAATCACATACTATGCATCTCATGGACTATTTGATAATGACCGAATATTCATGTTACCATTATTTCAGATAAGAATAAAACAACTTTATTAAACATAATATTAAGTCATACACCATTTCTCAAATAATGTCATACATAATATTATACATAGCATCATACAATAGGATTTAAGGGCACATATCCTAACATATTATTCATTTGACAGTCGTTAGGAGAATAATAAATCTCACAGCAGTCCAGTTCAATATGTCTTAACTCTTAAAACATATCAACATACCAACTAGAAATCTCCATTTCCATGATCAAGACAAATCATCTTAGTTGATATGTTATATTCTTCGCAGATGAAACGCCCAATTTCATCACCGACTACGAACTAAACTTCTGAGTTTACAAAGAACTTGTGATTTATATCTTCTGTGACTAAATCACATAAATCACATACTATGCATCTCATGGACTAAGATAATCTCCCATTAGTTCATTTATAAATAGTCTCATATAATTAACAATTTAATTATTTATAACATGCCAATAAATTGGATTTTAGGGCTTAAATTCCAACACTTAAGGCGGTAAATGGGGGGGATAGATTTCGATGAGTGTAAATTTATTAGAACCATCCATCTAACGGATGGACGAATTACATGCCATTCAATATGAGTCATAACGGTCAGTCAATAATGATAGAAAAGTCATAAAAGATATTAAATGCAAGAGACAACTAAGGAGTAACGTCCAAATGCCAATGAACGAAGTCATTGACAAGTAATAAAAGGCCAACATTTATTACCAACGGCTCTAAAGTGAGAAAGGTACAAAATTTCATACTCACAACTCTTAGCCATTTTAGCTCTCTGATTTAAGCAAGTGAATCCTTTCACCTTGATCTGACTTAGTCAATGGAGGGCCTTTGGCTAACACCACACCAGTGTTCTATCATTTCATGGTCTTTCTTTGCAGATTGATCAGTTGAGCAGCTTGTCATCTTCCATTTACATAGACAAATAGCATAACTGACAAGTTTCTGCATCATCAATTTGGGACCGTCTAGGAGGACGCTTATTTAAGCCATCTATTTTCCCAATTACAAAAGCCTCTTACATTGCAAGATTGACCCAACATAGGCAAAGCAACAAATTCAAGCTCTCACTGCGAGCATAGAAGAACTGAAATAGTAGAATAAGGAGCTATGGCAAATTGCCCAAGCTTGAAATGAAAATGAAACACCCCAAGGAGAGGGGAGACTCAACCATAATCAGAATGAAGAAGAAATAGCTAGTTCAATAAATAGCAGGAGGTGAGAAATTTTAGAAGGAGAAAATTCAACCAAAGTCAGAGATGAACTTCGCAATATGAGGAAGGAAATGGATGAACTAAGAATCTATATGGAATGATAAGAAGAACCCATTCACCTCCACGACTAAAGTATTGAACCTTCCTTTGCCTCCAAAATTTCGTCTCCCACAACTTGAATCATTCGTTGGTTTGAAAGACCCTTTAGACTATATCAAATTATACAAAACATTGATGCACCTCCAAATGACTCTAGATGAAGTCATGTGTTGGGCATTTCCGACAAGCAAGAGTTTGGTTCAGCAAAGTACCTCCAAGTGCTATAGTTAATTTTAAACAGCTAAGTCATAGTTTCGTTCATCATTTCATTGGAGGATAGTGATATAGGTGTAGAAACCTTATTTTGTACCTGTACGGACCGAGTATGTCAGCCCAGTCCCAAATGCTAGGCCTATGCAACAATGTGCTTGGCCTATCCCGGCCCGCAGGCTGAGCCAAGAAGGGCCTACCGAATCTTCAGCCCACATACACCAAGAGCTTACTGTGAACTAGGGATAATGCCTTAGGGGAATCCGAACATCGAACAGCAATCGACATCAAGCACAAGTTACCAGGAAGTCACATCAGTAGTAGGCGGTGGATCCCATCTGATCAGGAATATGGGGCAGAAGGACCCACTAATATGGGAAACCGCCCCTTCCCTCTCTGCCAATCATGAGAACCCCACTAAGGGGATGCTATAAATAGAAAGAGAGGAATAGGGATACGAGGTTGGAAAAATTGGGGAGAGAAACACGAGTAAACTAAGGAAACATCCACCTCTGGAACAAAAAGATCATTCTCAGATCTCAAGGAAAGGGTGCGGCTGCGTGATTGTAATCTCAGTTGGGCCATGAGAAGGGAAATTAAGGGCTAAAATAACATATCTATTGTATCAGTAAAGGGGGAAGCCACATCTTGGACCTCCCATTGAGGGAGAAGCCCAACCCAAAACACAAATTTATTAAGGGTCTAAGCCTAAAAGCCTACGGTGATTGAGTTCAGGCCGTCACAACTGGTGTCTTCTATGGGAAATTCCTACTACACTAAAGGTCTAGAGGTGGTGAAAAAGACTACGAGATGGCAGAGTGACATGCAAATGAAGGTTCGGTGGGATCTAGTGGAAACCGGTCTAGGGGCTCTTCTTGGGCTCTTAGGTAGGTGGAACAAAAGTAGAGGAGGGAGCACCGCAGCCATGATGGGCATGAGACTCAAGACGACTCGCATGCATCTTCGTCCCAGGGAGAAAGGACGGTCTCGTATGAACTCGAAGGTTCATATCATAGTGCTCGGGACCATGAGTTGGAAAGTTTGCGTAGGTAGGTTAAAGAGTTGGAGTTGGAGGCACAATAAAGGCGCTGAAGGAGGACTCTTGAGAGATCGTCCCATGACTAGGCCTCGGACAGTAGTTATACAGAAAGAACGTCTCACCAAAGCCACTATCAGCGGTCAAGAGAGAGGTCGAACGAGTCTAGAGATAGAAACTTGTTATCACCAAGAAAAGAAAGGGAGGGACGTTGAAATGCCATCATGGATGCCATGAGCTGAGCACTTAGGAGGATAGCCCAATCACCATTTTCTGAAGAAATAGAGAGTACTGCGATGCTGAGATATTTCACACGTCCGACATTTACTTGTTATGATAGTAAGACGGACTCGGTAAAGCATGTAAGTCTTTACAATCAGCTCATGGCTCTTTATTCTCGGAATGACAGACTTTTGTGAAAAGTGTTCCCTTCCAGCCTTGAACCCACGACGATGAGATGGTTAACTGCCTAAGGAAGGGCTCCATCTACAATTTCGGGGAATTAATCCAGGCGTTTGAGGTGCACATTGTGACATGTAGTCAAGTTCTTCAGCCTATCAATGCCCTATTGTCTATAAGGATAGGGAGTGGGGAGACTCTTCGATCCTACACAAACTAGTACTAGGAGTTGTATAACGAGATTGGAGGAGGCAACGAGCAGGTGGCCGCTAGCACTTTTAGACTAGGACACCTCTAGGAATCCAAGCTGAGAGACTCTTTGACTATGAAGCCTCCTGAGAACATGCACCAACTTATAAGGCCAATAGAGGAGCACAAGAGGCTGGAGGATGATAGACTACAAGGTAAAGGAAAGGCCTTTGTTATGCCCTAATACCAAAAGGAGCACTGAACTTCGGGTTTTTAGTAAAGGCCCAGAAGGGAGACAAGGGGACAAAACCCTGTCAGCCGACCAGAGAGGGTGAAAGTTGCCATCAAAGAGCCTGTGCATAAGATCCTAGAAAAAATAAAGAATAAGCCTTATTTTTGCGGGCCCAAAAAGATGAGTGAAGACCCAGCCAAGAGGAACCAGCGTTTGTACTACACCTACCATCAGGAGAAAGGGCATACTTGTTAAGGACATATTTTATGTATTTGGCTAATCCTTTGATGAAACGCACTTTACTTATAATTGGGTAGATCTACGATGTGTTTAATACTTCAAGAAATATGTTGTTCAAGTCAAGTATTAAATCCATGAAGATTAGACCAAAAAACAAGTGAAGAAGGGCTGTTTATTAAAGCTGGATAGATTCCTAACAGCTCTTGACAGATAATATCTATCGAGGTTTAATGAGTCTCGACAGCTCTCAACAGATACTATCTATCGAGATCTTGACAGTTGCTTGACAGATGTATCTATTGAGAATTACAAACTTCAGATTTCCAGATCTGATTTTTGGCCCATGCTGTCATGTATGTGTAGGGTTTCTTTTCTCACAACCCTAAACATATATAAGGCTTATTTTAAATGTTGTCACATAAGAGAATACAAGGAAAACATATTCTCTCTGAAAGAAGCTATTGCGTCTTTGCGTCTTAGGGTTTTGTAACCAAGCGCTTCTTGATCTTCATTGTTGATGAAGTAAAGAATTTTGAAGCCAACGTCTTCTTTAAGTTGGTGTGTTAGTCATGTACTGGGAGCCGTGCATCATTAGTTAGTCACATACTGGGATCTATGCATCAAAAGGGTTGATGGAAATAACATGTTTGTATCGCATACAAAATATATGCAGCGAAAAATTAACGGATCTACTTCATTCGCAATTGATAACATGTGCTATGTAAATTTCAGAATATAAGAATAAGAGAGTGTACCTTGGTATGGTGAATTTCAAAACAAAGATCAGAAGTACTTAGGAATACTTTTAATCTTCACTCCAATTCCACTTGATTCCCAAGATGTGTGGTCTCTCAATCAGTTCTATGTGTTTTTTTTAGAGAGAATATAAAGGAGTGTCTTACTCCAACATACAAACCATTTCATCTTGATAAAAATTCTGTATGTTTCTCTCCACATAACTGATTATCTAATTGGGCTAACTTTTTGGGCCTTCCCAATTGGGCTTTAGTGTGTGGCTTAGAATGGGACCAAAAGGGAACAAATAAGACATTAGCTCCAATGGGCCCTGGGCTTTTCTGTTAACTCTTGACAAGTCCAAAGTTACTATTAATTATATTTAATACCACTATATAAATATAATTGTACTCTAGGCCTTATTAATAAATTATATCCCAAGACTTTATTATACATGAAACCCCTTCATAAAATATTCGTAGTAATGTAAAGTCATGAATATAGACTGTCACTTTGTAAGTTACTACATCTTAATCTTTGAGTACCCGGTTTAATCCTTTTAAATTATTTATTATATTTATGAAATCTAATTTCATAAATATATACTTTAGTCTTACTAAAGTGGTTAGGCCTAACTCTCTTAATAACTGAACCCATTAAACTTATCTTAAGGGAATATTTTATATCTCCGTTAAGAGACTATGAATTCCATCTTGAGAATATATGTTCCATCAACACTAAATGTGGCTGCCCAACATACTGAGGTTTTAACCGATACTTTAGATCTCAAGTCCATCAACACTAAATGTGGCTGTCAATTAATAAAGCAACCTGCACTTCATGATCAAGTCCATTATTCTCTCAGGATTAAGAGTTCATCTAAATAGAAGTCGTGAGATTTTTTATTAATTGACAGTTTAATTGACAGTCGTTAGTAGAATAATAAATCTCACAGCGGTCCAGTTCAATATATCTTAACTCTTAAAACATATTAACATATCAACTAGAAGTCTCCACTTCCATGATCAAGACAAATCATCTTAATTAATATGTTATAGTCTTTGCAAATGAAAAGCCTAATTTCATCACTGACTGCGAACTATAATTCTGAGTTCATAAAGAACTTGTGATTTATATCTTCTGTGACTTTCCACATAAATCACATACTATGCATCTCATGGACTAAATGATAATGTCTGAATATTCATGTTACCATTATTTTAGATAATAATAAAACAAATTTATCAATCACAATATTAAGTCATACATAATGTCAAACTTGATGTCATACTTAACATCATACATAGCATCATACAATAGGATTTAAGGAGCATTAATCCTAACAAAGGTGGCATTCATATATCGAAGAGTTTAGAGGTCTGAAGTAGTAGAAGGTTTCTACTGTAAGATCATCTTGTAGAGTTTAGGGACAAATCTTTTGCACTAGATCTGAAACTTCTCTTTATTATAATGGATTACTTTTTTAGGAAGGTCCCCCCCCCCCCAGGTTTTTACTATGAAACTAGTTTGTTTTATTGGTTTTCTTAGGTCATCATATCTTGTCTTATTTATTTTTTTCGCTACATGATATTGATGTTTGTTTGTTTTAACAAGGTTTGTTCATAATAAATCTAATTAACAACTTGGGTTAAAACTTGTTAAATCTATCAACCAGGGTCTAAATTTCCTTACAATACTACCAAGGAATGCAAGGCTTCTAAGGACTATAAGGAGCAGTTAGTCAGAGCAGAGCATCTGAGGGAGTATGTAGTCGACTAAGGAGGGAATGCGATAAGATAGGCATCAGGAAGTTGAGGAAGGACAATGCCACCTCCCATCAGCATCATCAAAGTCATTCATGCTGCGTCGATCGAGGTAAGTACTAGCTGAAGGAGGGGGGATACTCAGAATTACCCCCCAACAGGAGTCAGAGACAGTGGGTCACCCCAGGAAGAAGCCTGTAAACACTGCATTTTGTAACCCTTACAACTCGGGCCCCCATTCCCCAATGATGTTGAAATTCTAAGACCCAAGGTTGGTTTAAGGCCCAATCAGATGTTAAATTGACTTGGGAAACGTTGAAATGAAAAATATAACTTTTTAATGAGCAAATAAATATTTTTGGAAAAATAAGTTCAAAGAAGCCCTCGGCATGCGCACGCAGGCACGATTCTACATGCACATGTAGGGTTCCAAAAAAATAAAAAAAAAGGCAAGTTTTTTGCATTAATGCTGAGGTTTGGAACAAATCCCATATCGCCAGAGAGTTGTTCCAAACCCATATTTTCTCAATATAAATAGCCATACATGGTACCTTTTCAAAAACACATAGAAATCCTAAGTAAAAACCCTAAGATTCACTAGAAATAGTGAATCAAAGAGGCAGTTTTTCACAAAACATCATCAAGTCAATTTTCTTTTGATTAGGGCCTTTTTTAGCCTTTATCTTTGAGTTTAAGATTACTAATCACGTTTCTTATTGATTTTGAATAGATTTGACTGGGGGGAGCGGTCAAAAATCAAGCTTGAAGAGCTTTTGTTTTGAGGTATTAAGTTCTAAGCTTTTCTTTTTATTTCTTGCTTTTATTTTTGTTTTAATCTTGTTTCTATGCTTGTTATATGTTTATATAGTTTAGGCTTAGGTAGTTGTTATATTTTAAAGCATGTTAGGATGTTAGATTTATTGTTCTGGAGTCGTGCTCTGTTTTCAGCGTTGCTAGGGTTTCTTGGGTGGATTCCACGTGCGCATAATCCTGTTTGTGCACGCAGGCTAGATTATGCGCACGCAGGCTTTTTCATGCATACGCATGATCCTACCCAGAAACCCTAACCCTAATTTTTTGATTCAATTTCTTATTTCTTTACATAAATATGCTTCTATTTTGATCCTTCTTTGTATATATGAGTCTCTGTTTCATTGTTTATTTGTTTGTTTGCTTTTCACATGTTTAATTAGGGTTTATCTTGGTTTGCTTTGTTTTGATGCCATGAACACGCATTCACATGTTCATGCATTTATGTCATATGTATTGAGATGCAGCAAGGTAAGTGAGGAAGTCATGCATTCACATAAACATGTATATTTGATTATGAGTTTGCTTTGATGATGAGTATGAATATGCTTGTTTGGGTGAGTTGTTCTTGATGTGTGGTTACAATCATATGTTTACTTAGATCTTTCCATGCTTGTGTTTTTGCCATGATTTATTTATTGCCTATGTTTTTGCCCTGAATATGATATGATGACATGGTGTTAGATGAATGTTAGGTGGATAACATGTATGATAGTAACATGCTAAGGTTTATGTTATGCCATGCTAGATGAATGCTAGGATGATGTGACATGTATTATAGATGTATATTAGGGTATGCCATGATAGATGAATGATTAGGTCTTTTTGGGATAAGTGAGGTCATGTTGTATGCTTAGAAATATCCTAGTGTGTGTGTAAGTTAGAATACAATATTGAGTAATGTGTGAGTTAGCATGCAATATTGAGTATACCTTTAATATGGTTAAGACATAAGACACAATGAGAGGTAACCAACACTAGGGTTGGTCGGTTTTGGGTGCCTAACACCTTCCCAAAACCGTACCTATACTCCGAACCCATATATTTGGTAGTAAGATAAAAAAAAGGTCATTTCTCGAGAGGACACTATATATATGGTTCCTAGACTATTGCAAAAACTAGGTGGCGACTCTCCCCGTTGTGTCCATAGTGGCGACTCTACTATGGATAATAAGTTTAATTCCAATTTTTCCTATGTCTTAGCCTTAATAAAGGCTTATTCAATACTTGTTTGCACACACTTTCACTTGGTTCTATTGTCCCTTTACCTCAGTTGGTGATGGGTGGGAAGATGGAAGGCTCCATTCGAGCCCAAGTCTTTCGAAGTTCATCCCATCAACTCACAATCGATGCCATTGCCTATGATGGGCTTTGAGTACGTTAAAGGTTTGCCACCAATTCACAAAGGACCACTTAGGCCCTTGGTTGGAATCATGGCCTACCTAGCTGTGAGTGACCTATTTATCTATCCTTTTAGCTTTAAGGAGCCTGTCCACACTTAGAGAGATCCTAGATCTTATCAAAAGAGGATACTTTATTTATATATATATATATATATATATATATATACACACACACATATATATCTTGTTTGTTCAACCATATATCTTGTGATCACCTAATTCTAAAGGAAAAATAAAAGATGTAAAAAATGGAAGGATGACCCTAAAGTTATGGCATACCCTAAGACAATTGGGATAAAAGAAAGGAAGTTCTCACATGTAAGAGGCTTATCCCTAAATCCAAGGGTATATCTAAACTTGAAAGGTTTATAAGACCATAGCCTAATTGCTATCATAAGCCCAAATTAAAAGGCCCTTTTGAAAAAAAGGACTTTGGACCTAAGATGACAAGTATGCTATGGACTTAGCATCTAAAATCCTACAAAGTCAATATGAATTTCCCTAATCTTGGGCCTCTTTGTTGTATGCTTAGGCCTAAAATGATGAGAACTTCATGGACTTTGAGAAGAAGGCAACAATATATTCTAACTAAAGGGCTACTTAAAAAAAATGATAATAGTAAAATGAAAGAGAAGGGCCCGAAGGTGATGAATATATTGTAAGCCCATGTTTGACACAAAGGGTTGAAAATCTCTTAGTACATTCTAATTAAAGCTCAAGAGAGTAAGATGAAAGCATTATTGTAAATGAACCAAAGCCCAATGAAACAAGAGGCAAGGTTCACGATAGGAAAGGGAGAGATTTTGTAATTGGATTTTCATTAAAATGGACTCAAAGACTTTCTAAGAACATCTAAAAATCTAAAAGGAACCTTTTAAATGGGACATGGACTTAATGCAAATGGGACCTTTTTTCAGGCATCATTACACCACCAAGGTCAAGAAAACACATCCCCTCTCCAATTTGGGTTCGAGAAAAGCGTAGAAGGCGTTTGGTCAAGATTGAGGACACACATCAAGAAGAAGTGTTCCAAGTAGGGGAATCATCTTAAGCAACAATGGTCGCTCTAATTAGTGACGAAATTGCACGAAAGATATTCAAGGAAATGGAAGAACAAATCAATGTTCTCAAGAAGATGGGGAGTCACCTCACCAAGCTAGAAGAAGCCAAGTTGAAAAAAACCACACGTGTGGAAATTCCAGATGATGAAGAAGTAGAAGATTGGGAGGAAAGGAACAAAGCTGATTATGAAAGGAACAAGCAATTTGAGAAACTCAGGGTAGAGACCATAGCCATGAGGAAGAAGATGGAGAAAATGCAACTAGCCTTTCGCAAGGTCTAAGGGATGGATGATTGTCTCTACAACATGGAGGGCATAGGCTTTAAAACTCCCATTGCACTGCCTCCAAAGTTCAAGATTTCTAATGTGGAAAAGTTTGATGGAACTAGGGATCCAAAGTAACATGTTAGGAGGTACCTAGGCATTGTTGAAATGAAAGGGTTGGATGAGAAGAAAACTTTGCTGGAGTTTCCTCTCTCGCTCACGAGAGGTGCATCAAGATGGTACTATAGTTTGGATCCTAGCAAGACTAAAGTATGGAATGAGTTGATGGAGTTGTTTGTGGACCAATTCATCTTCAATACTATGATTGATGTGACTTTAAGAGATTTGGAGACCACTAAGCAAGGAGTAGGGGAAACATTCTCCAAATACATGACGAAGTGGAAGGGAAAGAAATCTAGGATGGTTAATAGGCCAAATGAGAAACACCAAATCAACATGATTATCAAGAATTTGCTCTCGGCATACAATAGTAGGCTCTTGTCATCTCTTATTAGTTTTTTTGGAGAGTTGTGTGATTGTGGAACTAGGATAGAGGATGCCATCAACGATGGACAATTAGTGAAGGGTGAGAGCAAACCTCCAATGAAGAAGACATATAGAGGAGGAGCAATTGCCTTTAAAGCACCCAATCCTGTGAATGTAAGTCCCATCATACCTCAACAAACCCTAGCTTACCCAAGCTTTACAAAGAAAGCTCGCCGAGAATTTTTCAACCTAGGAATGACCATTGCCCAAGCATATGAAAATTTGACTTCCAAAGGATTTATCAAATCTCTAGATCCCACACCTATGCCTAATCTAATGCCTCTTACTTGGAACCTCAATGAGTATTGTCACTACCACTAGAAATCTAGCCATAAAACTAGCAATTGCTTCCACTTCAAACATGTAATACAAGACCTCATAGAAAATGGAACCCTCCCAAATCCCAACATTATTACCAAGCCTAGCATTAGAAAGAACTCTTTGTCTGATTATCATAGAGCTTTTCCTCCATATCAGAATTGGGTGCAAATAGATGAGATCGAATGAGATTGTTCAAAGTTGATAGAAACCATGGAGGTTAATGTCGTGGAAGTCCAAGGAATATGGGACGAGGAAGAAGAGATCTTAAAGAATTCGGTGGCTGTATAGGGGATACTTCCCAAAGAAATGACCGAGCTAAAGAAAAGAGTCATGGAGGACAATGTGCCTAACATTACTAGGAGTGGAAAACACTACAAACCATCCTTTTTGGTGAAGGATCATCTCGGTAGGGACATAGGAGAAGGGTCTAAGCCCACGAAAGCTAAAGGGAAAGAAGAGAAAGAGGAAGAAGATCAAGTTTTGACTTAATCAAAGAAAACTCAAGCTCATGTATCAGTATGTAGCTTGCTTATGGTTTCTCACAAGCATCGTAGTGCTCTCTTGGATGCTCTGAATGGAAAGGAGGTGCTTATAGAAACTATCCCACAAGAAATACTATCTCTCCTCTGAATGGAGACCATCATACCCTTTTCTTTAACCGTTAGGGTATATGACAATACTTCAAGAAAGGTTATGGGGATTTTCAAAACTCCTTGCAAGATTGGCCTAATGGAGAAAATTGTGGAATTCCACGTCGTGGATATCACCCCCGACTACAACCTTCTTTTGGGAAGGTCATGGCTTCATCCTATTGGGGCTATTCCATCTTCTCTACACCAAAAGATGAAGATTATATGGAAGGGAAAGATTGTTGTAGTGCTCGGTGATGGTGAAATCCTAGCATTAGTTTGTGGACTTAAGGAAGGAGGAAGTGCGCTTCAACTGAATGGCTTTGAGTTTGTGAACATAGCTGATTATGGATTGAAGGATGAAAGGTATACTACGAATTTGGTCCCATATTGTAGCCATGAGGTGACTGCAATGAACATGGGGGTATATGCTTGGTGTGGGTCTTGGGAAAAAAGGAAAAGGGGTGGCTGAATTCCCCAATTACAAGACTCAACTGTCCAATAAAGGTTTAAGATTCTTTAAAGGCTGCAACAGAATCAAGAAGAACCTTGGTAACCTCAATGGAAACTTTGTGAAAGAAGGGGGAGTCTTTCTTTATTTTGATTGGACTTTTTGTAAGCTTCCTTAGTTATATGAACTCAATTCGTGACAATCGCAAAGTGATTTCTTATATCCTAAAGTTGGATGAAGCAATTGGAACCTCTCATTTGACCATATTTGGAAAAGGAAAGAGAGAAGAAGAGAAGGCATGAGTGGAAGGAAAAAAAAAAAAAAAAGAAAGCAAAAAGAGGAAAAGAGAAAAAAAAAATATTGTAAGTTCAATGATGATATAAGGAGCCTCGATGGGTTGAAAACTGAAAGGCAATCCATGCAAAAGTTAAAGGAATCCTGCTAGGTCGAGGACCTCAGGAAAAATTAGGGATTAAGGGAAAAGGATTATCCACTTTTAGTTAATAATATGGGAAAGGTGCAAGAGAGACCAAAAGGAGTGACAACCTCTTTGGAACTATAATTAAGTCCTTCGATCCATGCCAAGACCTCCAAAGGAAAGGGTTCTGCCATTGGAAAGCTTTGAGAGGTTTTTTCTAAATTTAGAATGTGTTGGGTGAAGATTTAGAGACCCAACGATTATTTGGACTTAAATAAAGGAATTTAGAGTTTTGGCCCTCTGTACATGCACGCAAAGTCAAGATTGCGCAAGCATGGTCAAGACTTGTGCATGCAAGCCCATATCTGTACACGCAAGAAGGCAGGCAGAACCATCTTTTCTTGTTTTGAGTATGTTTTCTCCCAAAAGCTTCTTCTTTAAGTCTTACAGCCTAAAAGACTACTCAAGGCACAATTCAAGCTTAGAATTTCCGAATATCAAATATCAAGAATAGTAGAATTTTGTAAAGTTTCCATAAGTTTGTAATTTAAGTACATATCCTAAATAAAAGCATATATGTGAAAGATGTTCTTAAATACAACCCAATGTCTCAAACCAAATCCAAAATGCAAGAATGTATCAAAAATAATAAAAACAACAAAAAAGAAAGTATGCTATGCTGTGTCTATGTCTGTCTGTCTGTTTGCAAGGTCACCGGAAACCCCTCTTCCTCGGCTGATGGCATGAAGTCAACTCTGACACTCCACTGCCATTGCCGCCATCACCACCACCACCATCATTATCATCATCACCAACATCCTCACCATTGTATAGTTTTCGGGAGTACTCATTCACCTCCAGCTTAAGGTTCCTCACAAGCCAAACAAGCTCCTCGTGCTCCTCAATAGTGGGCTGAATTTTGATGGAAAGGATGTTAGAACAAGTGTTGGGATGCAAGAATAGAAAGTAAAGGAAACAAGAATGAAAGAGAACTCACCCCTTGTGTGCCATCAGGAAAAGGGTAGCCCGTGACATTTGTATTGCGGCCAATGAGACCCTCCCGAGCAAAGCCGTTTGGGCTATAAGCATAGACCGACCAGGGCAGACGGGAAGGGTCAATAAGAGCATCAATAGTAGAGCCAGCCTGACGCAAGTGTTTCATTTGAATGTTACCAATGTACAAGAATGAAAATGATGAATAATTGAAGAGAAATGAGAGGAGCAAGAGAATATACTGCAGCAATAAGGGAAGGCATGAGGTGAGCCCCACTAAACTCGTCATAGTCCAGCTCAATTGTGACTTGTTCAGTGTAAGGGAAGGCATGAGGTCGTACTCTGCATTCGTTATGGAGCGATGGGTAAGCATGAACACTAGAGGGTCCATCAAAACCTAGGGTGCATCCTCACCTGCCAACTAGAAGCACACCCTCTCTGCCAAATAGATAACCCTCAATCTGGCACCCTCAAGGAGCTGGGAGATCCTAGAAGCAACAATAGCAGCTGCCTCCTAGTTTGGGTCTGCTACAGGATAAGCACTCGCTAAGGACTCCACACAATCTGTGACAACACATGGGGATAGAAAGAGAATCCTAAGAAGCATGCAAATAATGGAAAGCAATATATTCCTAACTTACATCATCTAGAGAGAGCCTGTCAAGGTGGGCCCGAATCGAGGTGACACTCTTCAAGTCCACCGAAGTTCCCCGAGCAATAAAACCATACTCAATGGGCTAGTGCTGAAAAGATGATAGTTTGCAAGAGGTTATGATACAATTTGTAAGGGAACATGACAGTTTGCAAGAGGTTATGGTACAGTTTACAAGAGATCATGATAGTTTGCAAGATGCAGATATGACAATTTACAAGATGATAGTTTGCAAGAAGTTATGACATAGTTTACAAGGCACAGATATAGCAGTTTGCAAGATAACAAGTTTGCAAGATATGGGTATGAATGCAGTCAGCAAGAATATGGTACATAGTTTTAACCTAAATGGCATTTGGATATATGACCCTAAGGGTGAGAATGCATGAGCTATTATAGAAAAAGGAAAGAAATTAACCTTGAGGAGCTTCTAAGGCCCCACTAGCTAGCACAGAGTCTCTTAGCTGAGTGTGTCCAAGGAAGAGTAAAAGTAGGCCAAGCATGCTTGCCCTCAATAGGCATTCTAAGCCCTCTCAAAGTCCTAGAAAAAGGCGACCCACCTCAAAGACACTGTCTACCCACCATTGGCAAATAAGTACGCCCCCAATTGGTATAGCAAAAAGACCCTAGCTATTCGGGCACACTCCTCAGCCGTCCCCTATGGACGATGCATGAAATCCACCTCAAGGTCGGTGTTGCGGATCGTCTCCATGGTGTACCTCCTCTCGGGCAGCTCTGCACCCAGCTGAGTGCCCGACTCGTCCTCCAAACTTATCGGGATTCCATCAAACCGCTGGCCAGCCATGCGGTGGAAGTCATAGGCAGTGATGATCATGTCCCAATTAGCAATGTGGAAGGTGTGAGTAGTGTCCCACCACCTTTCGGCTAAGGTCTACGCCAAGACAACACTAGCAGACCTTTTAGGCAGCAAACAGAGGACGAGCTCAAAACCTGCAATAAGAATGTGACCCCGAGTCCCCTTAGTAAGGATGTTGTACCATACCAATGCTCGACTAATACTCCCTCTGCCAGAATATGGAGGTAAAACCTACAAAAAGAGAATGAGATTAAATTTATGATTAGGAGAAAAGAATAATGGGAAAGCGATATTGGATTCACAACAGGATGAGTTATGACATGGGATATACAGTTGAATGCAAAAATGGTGAAGAATGATGTTAAAATTGCAAACATATAAAAAAAAAAGATGAAAATGGAGTTCAAATACCCAAACTAGGGTCTCTGCCTTGCGCCATGCGTGCACAGGAAGTAAGCTGTGTAGGAAGAATTCTGCACGCATGTGCAAGTTGGAACCTACGCGTGCATAAACTGAAGAACAGATACACGCATGCAAGAATATGTCTGCACACATAGGCCTGAACTTGTGCACGTAGGAATGAACACAAAAGGGTGTTCTTCGACATTTTTGAGGTTTCCTCAATCAAAACTCAACCTAAACATGTTCGTATCCCACCTATCCCACCACAAAACCCAAGCATTTACAAGCCTAAAAACATATCAAAATGGAAAAAAAATGAAAAAACTCACCGATCCGATCCTTACACCCTTAGAAAGATGTTTCTGTGATCTATAGGTCAAGGGAGGAGCCTCAGCTAACCTTATGGCCCCATTCCAGTGGGTGAGATGGATTGCATCAGTGGAAAGGATGTAGGAACTCTTCTTGGACTTGGGTGCCATTGAAAGAGATGAGAGAGTTTGAGAGAGCAGTTGAGATTGAAGAAAGAGATGAGAGTCAGATTGTAAGGGAATGAGAGAGGGGTAGAAGATTCTTGTAAAGGGAGTTAGGGAGAATATGAAGAGGTGAAGGAAATGAAGAGAATGAAAAAAAAAAAACGGTTGGTAACCGTTGGAGAAAAAAAGATGAAGAGGCGGGAACATACCTGGTGGCTAAACTACATATAGTTTAGGCCTTCCCGCTAAACTACATATCCCCATGAAGTTCCCAGGAGGCTAGAAATGCAAAGGATAATTCAAAAATATATCTCAAAAATGATAGAAATGCCCTCAGTAGACAAAGAACACAATGACCCTAAAAGTTATCCCCAATGGATCAAAAGCATTAAAAGCATCCCTAGTGGATCGAAAGCATCAAAAACATCCCTTAGTGGATCAGAAATCATCATGAAAACTCCTTTATGTGTCAAGATCGTCAATCAAATTCCCAAGCAAATTTCAATATCATAGGAGGACTCCCACATAGGTCCAAGACACAGAAGCAGCCCCCTCGAGTGTTGCAAAATGAAATTTCCCCAATGGAGTTGATAAAACCCCCTCGAGGGTGGAGTCAACATCAATCCCTAGTGAGTCATAAGAAAGAACAAGATAATTTTTCCCCAGTGGAGGAAAGTTTCCCCAGTGAGCAACACACCATCAAGAAATCCCCAGTAAGCTACCCCCTCCCCAGTGGGACGTACACCATACAAATCAGAAAGGAACAACATAGAACTTGGGCACATGTCCCGAAGGAATTGAATATGTAGGCACAGGCCACACATTAGTTAAGCAAAGTCGAAATACAGAAATCATGCACATATCTTCCGAGAATTAAACATATAGACACATCATACAGAACATATGCACATATCCCGAGGGAATTGAACATGCAGGCACATCATATAGAAATTTGTTAGGATTAATGCCCTTAATCTTATTTTATGATGCTATGTATGATATCAAGTATGACATTATGTATGACTTAATATTATGATTAATAAAGATGTTTTATTATTATCTAAAATAATGGTAACATGAATATTCGAACATTATCAAATAGTCCATGAGATGCATAGTATGTGATTTATGTGAAAAATCACAGAAGATATAAATCACAAGTTCTTTGTAAACTTAGAATTATAGTTTGTAGTCGGTGATGAAATTGGGCATTTCATCTGTAAAGACTATAACATATCAACTAAGATGATTTGTCTTGTTAGAAATTTAGACCCCTTAAACCCAAACAGATTAACCTAGATATTTAGCCAAGTGATTAACTTAGGTAAATTAAGTAGATCTAGGTTAACATAAATATATCATATCATGCAAAGTGCAGAAAATAAAGAAGGCACGATATGATAACCTAGGAAAACCAAACCGGTAAAAAACCTGGGGAGGATTTAACCTAACTATCCTCAAGGTAAAATAGAATTCACTATGAAAGAATTAAAGTTTACACAATAACGACTTAGACCACTAACATCCAATTGCTACCTCAAGTAGGAAACTTACTACCACAACCACGTGATAGCTCCGAGTCCACGGACTACTTCTTTCTTGAATTCACAGCAAGCACAAGCACTTCTGCTTGTATATCTTTAAGTTCTTGAATCTGCAACTGAATGATCACCAAGCTTTTGACATCAATCTTGAGTTTGGAAACCTTAAGTGTATGTGAAAGCAAACACCTCTAGATCTCACAATAAGATTCACACACACAGCATTCAGAACACTAAAAACTGTTAGGAAATATACATGTTTGCATCGAATACAAAACATACGCAGCGGAAAATAAACGGATCTACTTCATTCGCAATCGATAACATGCACTATGTAAGTTTCAGAATATAAGAACAAGAGAGTGTACCTTGATGCGGTGAAATTCAAAACCGAATGAAGAAGTACTCGGGAAGACTTTCAATCTTCACTCCAATTCCACTTGATGCCCAAGATGTGTGGTCTCTCAATCAGTTCTATGTTTGCTAGAGAGAATATGAAAGAGTGTCTCTCTTCCATATATCATATATTCTTACACTTATTAAACATACAAACCATTTTATTCTATATAAAATTCTGTATGTTTCTCTCCACAGAACTGATTATCTAATTGGGCTAGCCTTTTTGGGCCTTCCCAATTGGGCTTTAGTGTGTGGCTTGGAGTGGGACCAAAAGGGAATAAATAAGACACTAGCTCCAATGGGCCTTGGGCTTTTCTGTCAACTCTTGACAAGTCCAAAGTTACCATTAATTATATTTAATACCACTATATAAATATAATTGCACTCTAGGCCTCATTAATAAATTATATCCCAAGACTTTATTATACATGCAACCCCTTCATAAAATATTCGTAGTAATACAAAGTCATGAATATAGACTGCCACTTTGTGAATTACTACATCTTAATCCTTGAGTACCCAGTTTAATCCTTATGAGTTATTCACCATATATTTGTAAAATCCAATTTCATAAATATATACTTTAGTCTTACTAAAGTGGTTAGATACCTGCGGACAGATAGCTCGACAGCTGGACGACAAATAGCTATCTATCGAGATTTAATGAATAAAGCTCGACAGATCCTCGATCGATCGAGGTATCTTTCGAGGTTATGAGAATTCATATTTTCAGATCTGATTTTCGGCCCAAGCTTATGTATTTGTGTAGGGTTTCTTTTCTCACAACCTTAGGCATATATAAGGCCTATTTTAGAGGCCGCCACATAAGAGAATACAAGGAGAACATATGCAAAAAGTGACCGATGCCTTATTCTCTTTGAAAGAAGTTACTGCGTCTTTGCGCCTTAGGGTTTTGTAACCAAATGCTTCTTGATCTTCATTATTGATGGAGTGAAGAACTTTGCAGCCAACGTTCTTCTTCCTCAAGTTGGTGATTGAGTTACGTACTGGGATTTGTGCAAAGGAGTGAGTCACGTATTGGGATCCGTGCATCAAAGGGTGGCGTTCATAAATTGAAGAGTTTAGAAGTTCTGAAGTGGTAAAAGGTTTCTGCTGTAAGTTCATCTACTGAGATTGTAGAGTCTAGGGACAAAGGTTTTGTACTAGATCTAAAACTTCTCTTTACTATAGTGGATTGCTTTTTGGGAAGGTTTCCCTCCAGGTTTTTTATTGTGAAACTAGTTTGTTTCATTGGTTTTCCTAGGTCATCATATCTTGTCTTATTTACTTTTCCGCTGCATTTATTTTTTACGTGATATTGATGTTTATTTGTTTTAACAATTTTTATTCATAATAAATTTAATTAACAACTTAGATTTAAAACTTGTTAATTCTATCAACCGGGGTCTAAAATTTCCTAACAAGTGGTATCAAAGTGGGTATACTTTGATTGGATTAATTTCCTGAGTGTGATCCTTGACCCCGGTTGTCATGGAATCTTTTAATTGTTTTGATGTACATGATCTTGTGTTGAATGATGATGATGGTATTTAAGATGCCTATTGCAAGCGTTATAATTTTTGTATGAAATCTCTTGAATATTCTACAAAATTAAAAGCTAAATTTCAAAAAGTAAAGCTTGAAAAAGATGATTTGATTGCAAAATTGGATGAAGCTAATAATTTGAATAAGAATTTTAAAAATCAAATTTCATCTCAGGTGGACAAAATTAAAAGTTTGGAAGAGCAACTAGTTGAATCTAAAACTGAAGTTGAAAAATTAACTAGTGTCAAACTTGTTGTTGAGCCTAACTCAAAAGAAAATGATTTTTATATTCCTCCATTTAAAAGGAATAATCCAAAGTTGAAGGCTAATATTGCTAGGATAGACAAAGGTAAACAATTTGATGTTAATGCTGAAGTTTTAAACCTATGTCTAAAACTCCTCCTAGGTTGAATGATAAATCTGAATTTGTCCCCATTTGTCATCATTGTCATATTGTTGGTCATATTAGGCCAAATTGTCCTAATTTGAGGTCTCCGTGAAACTCTAAGGTTAGACCTCCTTCTAGGAAGCCGAGTAGCTCTAAAACTGCTCATGTTTGTCACCATTATGGTGTTCTTGGACACATTCGTCCTAATTGCTTTAAGTTGTATCTTCATAAGCAATTGTCCAAACGATCACATGTATCCTCTCAAGGACCTATTCCTTTATTTAGAGAGTTATTAAAAGCTTTGAACTTTTTAACTCAATTTCAGGAGAATTTTAATTCTTCTATGTCCTTTAGTAGACATACTAGGACACGTGCCTTTTCATCTTCATGGCCAAAGACTTGTGCTGTGTGGGTGAGAAAGGGGCCTAAGACTTAATTGTCTTTTCTGTTTGTCCTCTGCTTTAATTCTTTCTATCTAAAGTATGACTCTCTTTGCTTGATTTCTTATCTAATTTTGGAATCATGCTTTCATGCATCTGCATCTTTCTATCACGCCTTCATACATATGCATCTTTCTTTCATGCTTTCATGTTGTTTTTCTGTTTTTGTTTTGTTGTTTAGTCTTTATTTTGTTTGTTTTCAAAATAAAAAAAATGAGAAAAATGAGAAAAATACAAAAACGGTGTGTGTTATGTGTATATTGGTACTTGTGTACCTTAGATGGCCATTGAAACAAAGTTTTCTAAACTTTGTATTATTTGTAACTTAGATGAGCAGCTTTGTGCACAACTAAGCAAGTGAGCTTTGTGGCTCGTGTTTGTGATGAGTAAGGTAAAATGATTTCTTGTACTTAACACTCATATCACTCTTTTTGATAGGTAGGACTAGAAAATCCTAAGAGAAAGGCATAAATAACTATCTCACCATTATTACTCACCGATCATGAAATGACATCTGTATACTTCGGCATAGCAAAAGTACAATGTCAAAAGCTTAACATCATTGGGTATTTCTTTTCTTTCTTATATATGCCCATGCATGGTTTGCTTAAAAGAAAAATGTGCAAAGAAAAATTAAAAAGCAAAAAGATCAAAAATGTTTTTAAATATGATTGCAAGTGTGTTTTCTAAGAGATGTGGGAGTTATAGGATGTACCTTAAAGGTGATAGTACCCATTAAACAGTTATAATTGTGTGTGAGTTAAAGTGATTTTCTCATATCTCAAATCGTCATAACATGCATACACATTTGCAATCTTGCGATGTTTTTTACACACAACACGCAATATTCTTTGCTACTCTTGATACATGTGCAGGTACAATGTGATTTGGTCATCACAAGTTTTACATGTGTTAATGTATGCTCACTAAACTGTCTTGACTTGTTTTTAAAATATAAAATTGGTTAGACTTGTTTAGTGTGTGTGTGTGTATGTGTGTGTGTGTGTGTGTGTGTGTGTGTGTGTGTGTCTTGGATCTTTGGTTGAGTTGGATACTTGATTGCATTCATATCTGTGTTTTTCCCTTCTTGAAAAACTGTTTTTATAGCAATCTCGACACCTCCTCGACACCTCTTGATACCTAGCTTATCTGTCGAGATCTTCAGTTGATTTTTTATTGCTATCTCGACACCTCTCGATAGCTAGGTGAATCGATCGAGCAACTTTTTGTTTCCTCGATAGCTTCTTGATAGCTGTTCGATCCATCGAGGTCTGCTCGATAGCATTTCGACACCTCTCGATTTGTCAAGATCCTTTGCATACATTGTTTTTCACATGTTTTGCATCTTTCTTTTATCTTGACATCCATAGCATCTTGTTTCATTACATTTTTTTGTACCCCCTTGATCATTCTTGATCATCTTTATGTTTCTCGGGTGAAGCTTTCTAGCTTCTTGTACCCTTTGTCAATCATGACAAAAAGGGGAAGAAATTGTGGAAATATATGGTTTCTTTTTTAAAGATTCTACATGTTAGGGGGAGAAATACATGCCTTTGTAAAGGGGAGATGTGTTTCATCTTGTTAGGGGGAGTTCTTACCTCCTTCTTCTTATACACCGGTCTTGTAACCATGTTTACATACATTGTGCTTATCTTTGATATATATATGATGATGTATGTCTTCTTTCACCTATCTCTACATGTGTTGTTTCTTTTCTATCTTTATACACATATTTCTTATTTTTTGTATGCAATCTATTATTTCTGTTTCACACTAAGATGCCTTGATGAGTTTTGTTTAAAGTATTTTAGAAATACAGGTAGTCAAAGTCTACTTGCCATAAACTCTCTTCTTGCAAAGTTTTTCAAGAGTTTGTGTTAGGATAGATTTTATTGTATTTAACAAGTAAGTATGAGTTAAGTGATTTATGACTTCTCTTATATGTTCATTTGTTTATTGTGGTTTTGTCACGGATTACCAAAGGGGGAGATTGTTAGGATATATGTGATTCATGTTAGGAACATATGTCAATATTTATGCAGTTGGCTAATCCTTTGACAAAATGCATTTTACTTGTATTTGGGTAGGTCTAGGATGTGTTTAATACTTCAAAGAACATGTTGTTCAAGTCTAGTATTAAAGCCATGAAGATTGGACCAAGAAACAAGTGAAGAAAGGCTATTCATTAAAGCTAGACAGATAGCTCGACAACTGCTCGACAGATAGCTATCTATCGAGATTTAATGAATAAAGCTCGACGGATCCTCGATCGATCGAGGTATCTATTGAGGTTACGGGAATTCAGATTTCCAAATCTGATTTTTGGCCCAAGCTTATGTATTTGTGTAGGTTTTCTTTTCTCACAACCCTAGACATATATAAGGCTTATTTTAAAGGTCATCACATAAAAGAATACAAGGAAAACATATGCAAAAAGTGACCGATGCCTTATTCTCTCCAAAAGAAGCTACTGCGTCTTTGCGCCTTAGGGTTTTGTAACCAAGTGCTTCTTGGTCTTCATTATTGATGAAGTGAAGAACTTTGTTGCCAACATTCTTCTTCCTTAAGTTGGTGAGTGAGTCACGTACTGGGATTCGTGCAAATGAGTGAATCACGTACTAGGATCCGTGCATCAAAGGGTGGCGTTCATATATTGAAAAGTTCAGAAGTTCTGAAGCGGTAGAAGGTTTCTGCTATAAGTTCATCTACTGGGATTGTAGAGTCTAAGGACAAAGGTGTTGTACTAGATCTGAAACTTCTCTTTACTATAGTGGATTGCTTTTTGGGAAGGTTTCCCTCCAGGTTTTTTACTGTGAAACTAGTTTGTTTCATTGGTTTTCTTAGGTCATCATATCTTGTCTTATTTAGTTTTCCGCTGTATTTATTTTTAACATGATATTGATGTTTATTTGTTTTAACAAGTTTTATTCATAATAAATCTAATTAACAACTTGGATTTAAAACTTGTTAATTCTATCATCTGGAGTCTAAAATTTCCCAACACCAAGTTGGTTTAGGACCCAATCTGATGTTAAAGTGACTTAAGAAATGTTGAAGTGAAAAATATAACTTTTTAGTGTGCAAATAAATCTTTTCGAAAAAATATGGCCAAAGAAGCCCTCAGCATCCGCACGCAAGAATCAACTTGTGTGCACAACCATAAAGCATAGGCACGATCCTGCACGCGCGTGTAGGGTTCCAGAAACATAAAAAGACAAATTTTCTGCATTAATGCTGAGGTTTTGAACGAATCCAACATCATCTAGGAGTCATTCCAAACCCCTATTTTCTCAATATAAATAGCCATATATGGCACCTTTTCAAAAACACAAAGAAATCTAAAGGGAAAACACTAAGATTCACTAGAAATAGTGAATCAAAGAGGGAGTTTTTCATAAAGCATCCTCAAGTTAATTTTCTTTTGATTAGGGCCTTTTCTAGCCTTGATCTTTGAGTTTAAGATTACTAATCACGTTTCTTATTGATTGTGAATAGATTTGACTGAGGGGAATAGTCAAAAATCAAACTTGAAGAGCTTTTGTTTTGAGGTAATAACTTCTATTTCTTATTTCTTTGCTTCAATATGCTTCTGTTTTGATTCTCCTTTGTATGTATAAGTCTCTGTTTCATTGTTTATTTGTTTGTTTGCTTTTCACATGTTAAATTAGGGTTTTTCTTTGTTTGCTTTGTTTTGATTCCATGAACATGCATTCACATTTTCAAGCATTTATGCCATAGGTGCTGAGATGTAGCAAGGTAAGTAAGGCAAGTCATGCATTCACATAAATATGCATCTTTGAATATGACCTTGCTTTAATGATGAGTATGAACATGCTTGTTTAGGTGAGTTATTCTTGACGTGTTGATACAATCATATGTTTACTTAGATCTTTCCATGCTTGTGTTTCTGCCATGATTTATTTACTGCCTATGTTTCTTCCTTGAATATGATATGATGATATGGTGTTAGATGAATGTTAGGTAAATGACATGTATGATAGTAAAATGCTAGGGTTTATGTTATGCCATGCTAGATGAATGCTAGGATGGTGTGACATGTATGCTAGATGTATGTTAGGGTGTGCCATAATAGATGAATGATTAGGTCTTTTGGGATGATTGATGTCGTATTGTATGCTTAGATGTATGCTAGTGTGTGTGTGTGTGTGTGTGTGTGTGTGAGTTAGAATGAAATATTGAGTATGCCTTTAATAGGGTTAAGACATAAGACACAATGAGAGGAAGCCAACCCTAGGGTTGAGCGGTTTTAGGTTCCAAACA
Organism: Lithocarpus polystachyus; assembly: GCA_033629205.1. Classification (NCBI taxonomy): domain Eukaryota; kingdom Viridiplantae; phylum Streptophyta; class Magnoliopsida; order Fagales; family Fagaceae; genus Lithocarpus; species Lithocarpus polystachyus. Next base: position 32,361,174 of record CM066171.1, read on the forward strand.
CCTTCCCAAAATCGTACCTAAACTCTGAACCCATATCTCTGGTTGTAAGATCATATAAGTCCTTCCTCGAGAGGATGATATATATATATATATATATATATATGGTTCCTAGACTATTACAAAAACTAAGTGGCAACTCCCCCCGTTGTGTCCAAAAAGCCCAAGATAAGCAAAGAGAAAATAGTTTTCGACAATGAAGACCTTGAAGGAACTACCCAACCACACAACGATACACTAGTGGTTACCCTCTGGATTAGGGGATTCCTTGTCAAAAGGGTTATGATAGATCAGGGCAGTGAGGCAGAGATCATGTACCCCGTCCTGTATAAGGGGCTGGGTTTGAATGATGAAGACCTCACAAAGTATGACACCCCGTTGGTGGGATTCGACGGGAAGATGGTAATGCTCGCAGGATAGATCATACTACCGGCAGTAGCCAAAGGAAATGATGTATTATTAAATTTCATAGTGGTTTACACTTTCTCCCTGTACACGACAATCTTGACGGATCCATGTCATAGGAGCCGTGCTGTCCACATTGCACCTAAAAGTGAAATTCCTGTCCGGGCAAGGAGTAGTAGTGGTAAGAGGTGATCAAAGTGTAGCTTGGTAGTGCCTGGTAGCTACAATCAACCATGAGATTAAGTAGAACGAACAAGTAGAGTTAGATCAATTATAGCAATTAAAGAACCTTGAAGATTCTGATGGGGCTAATAATGCTGAGGAATTGATTGAGGTTCGCATATTGCCTTACAAGGACAGAAACTTTCGGGTGGGGAAGAGCCTCTCGACCGAAAAGCATGTGAAGGTATTGCTATTACTGGTTAAGAATCTGGACATCTTTGCATGGAGCCTGTACAAGGTACCCGAGGTGGACCTAGAGTTTATAGTGCACAGATTGAAAGTGGTCCTCTTATATCCCCAAGAAACAAAAGTTGAGGTGATCAGCTAAACCTCATATGGAAGTCATGAAGGAAGAAGTGGAAAAGTCGAAGCAAGCTAGAGCAATAAAAGAGGTATTTTTCCCTAATTAGTGGCCAATACTGTTGTTGTTGTGAAGAAGAACGAGAAATAGAAGGTCTATGTTGACTTTATAGATCTAAATAGAGCATACCATAAAGATCCTTTTGTTGGGAAAAAATACATGTTCGTATCACATACAAAACATACGCAACAGAAAATTAACCGATCTACTTCATTCGCAATTGATAACATGCACTATGAAAGTTTCAGAATTTAAGAACAAGAAAGCGTACCTTGGAGCGGTGAAATTCAAAACCAAAAATCAGAAGTTCTTGGGAAAACTTTTAATCTTCACTCCAATTCCACTTAATGCCCAAGATGTGTGGTCTCTCAATCAGTTTCCAAGGAGAGAACAAGGGAGTGTCCAACACTCACATAGAAACCATTTCATTCCTTGTGTAATCTTGATGAAAAACACTTATAAAAAGACTTATGAAATTCTGTATGTTTCTCTCCTTAAATATAACTGATTATCTAATTAGACTAGCCTTTTTGGCCATTCCAATTGGGCTCAAGTTGTGTGGCTTGGAGTGGGACCAAAAGAGAACAAATAAGACTCTAGCTCCAATGGGCCTTGGGCTTTTCTGTCAACTCTTAACAAATACAAAGTTACCATTAATTATATTCAATATCACTATATGAATATAATTGCACTCTAGGCCTCATTAATAAATTATATCCCAAGACTTTATTATACATGCAACCCCTTCATTAAAATATTCGTAGTAATACAAAGTCATGAATATAGACTGCCACTTTGTAGATTACTACATCTTAATCCTTGAGTACCCGGTTTAATCCTTTACGTTATTCATCATATATTTATGAAATCCAATTCCATAAATATATACTTTAGTAACTCCTTACTAAAGTGGTTGGGCCCAACTCTCTGAATAACCAAACCCATTAAAATTATCTCAAGAGAATATTTTATATCTCTGTTAAGAGATTATGAATTCCATCTTAAGAATATATGTTCCATCAACACTAAATGTGGCTGCCCAACATACTGAGGTTTTGACTGTAACTTATAGATCTCACTCCTGATAGATCAAAGCAACCTATATCTCATGATTAGGTCCATTACTCTATCAGGATTTAGAGTTGATACAAATAGAAGTTGTGAGATTTATTATTCATTTGACAGTCGTTAGGAGAATAATAAATCTCACAGCGGTCCAGTTCAATATGTCTTAACTCTTAAAACAGAAAAATTTTCCTTTTGGTCATGCTTTTGAGTCTAATTTCCTTTTGGCAACTACTAGGACAACTTGCTTGTCCAAGTGTTTGGTATTATAATTCCTCTTCTTACCACCTTTACCTTTCGGTTTAGGCTAAGAATTTGAATTAAATCATATTGATCCTAGCTTTAGCTTTTAGGATGTCTAACGTTGCGTAGAACTCACTCATCAATTCATATAACATAAAAGAATTTATTTTCAAAACAATCTGAATTGATCAGATGATTCTAACAAGGAATTGTGGATTATATCCATGTGAGATTAACATTTAATCTCAACATCCAAGAATTCCAATTCATTTTAAAAATAAAATATTTTCATGAAATGATATAGAATTGGAACTCTTTAAGCTTTTCTTAGCACTCAATATGATTCATACCAAACATGTCATAAGCTATCTCTTGCATCTCATGCTGTAGCACACTTTAGATAGAAGCCAATGTAACATTTTAGCATTTAAATGGAGACTATGATTACATCATAAGCTATCTTCCATAAATGCATCATGCATAGGAAATTATGACAATGCTGAATCAAAACAAATTTATGTACTTCAGCTCCTTTAAGCATCATGTCCAAAATTATTTCTTAGTTAATGTGATTCACTTAAAATAGTAGCTAGAGAACAAAATTATGACAACTTTATTTTGAGACTATGAACATAATTACAGGAACATTATATTTTGCATCCATAACCATATAATATGAAACCCAAAAATACTATACTAGGTGCATCGACAACCTAATCCCGCAATTAATATTCCTTGGAAGTGAGGTCATACCAATCACTATGATTAGGCGAGAATTATTCTCATTATTAATGCTATCATGGTAACTCTTACCAAACAAAAATAATTTGCTGCTTTTCCTTTGGCCTCTAAGTAATAATGACATAGCTCCTTTGGGAGGTTAACATTACACTTAGTCTAATGTACACCATTATCTAGAATCATGCGTAGCCACATTTCATCTCCCTTATAGTGTTTAAACTTGTAGTACCATGAAACAAAACACCCTCCTTTGGGATCGCGAGGCATATACACCAAGACGAGGTGCTTGTTCACGCTACTTTAAACGGGTAAGTTCAATCTTGTAGTACTATAAAATAAACACCCTCCTTTGGGATCGCGAGGCATATACGCCAAGACGAGGTGCTTACCCACACTACTATGAACCAATAATGGAGGTCATGAGATCCAACCCTTGTATCTCTCTCCCACTAGAAATTTTAAAACAAGTAGTTTGTCTTGAAATCATTGTGATCTAATCAGAATTTTAACCCTACACATCAAATGTGTTTAATTGTTTAAATTCAATGTGATGTTACTAAGTCACGTTACTTTAGCGTAACGAACATTCGCGCAATCACAAAGAAGTTTAACCTTGTAATCCGTGAAGTAGAAACCCTCCGCATGAAATGCAAGACTCGAAGTCAAGACAAGGTATCTATTCACATTACAATAAACTTAACAAAAGGGTTATTTCAGCACTCCCACTCGTTGTTTGGGTTTTTTCTTAAATAATTATGATCCCATCACAACTAATAACCTTGCACTTGTTGAAGACTCTAAACTATTTAGGACTAAGAGTTCTATTTAACTAATATTTTTGATCTCATTAGGTCTTTTAGTTAGAACCATGTGTAATCTCATCACACATTTCCTTACACTTTATACATTTGAAAACATTTAGAAAATATTCAAAATTCCCTTTAAATGTATTCATACAGAAACTTTCACTACTATCTCGCGGGTATCTCGCGACTAAGTACTTCTCGCGAAAACGATTTAAGTAAAAAAATGAAAAACACAAAAAATCAGACAGAAACTTTCGCTACTGTCTCGCGACTGTTTCGCGAGTAAAGCTTACCCGCGAAAAGTTTTTGTCTTCAGTATCATTTTTTGTGAGTAACTTCGCGAGAAAATAACCCATGAAAAACTCGTGTTTTCAGTTTTTCCAGAGCAGTTACAAATAGTTTTCAACGATTTTTCATGAACAAACAACCACCATATGAACATGATATGCAGAATTTGATTTCAAAACTAAATTCCATTGATGCTATAGCCTTAAAGATGAATTTAACATACTTAAATTCAGATTTAAACAACATCATAACATCAATATCAGTTTTTATCAAATCATAGTTTCAACAACCATACAGAAAATTAAATGCATATATAACTTTCTAACATGTTATTCAGATTCGAATTGAAAACCGCTTTGATACCAATTGTTGGGAAAATACATGTTTATATCACATACAAAACATACGCAGCAAAAAATTAACGGATCTACTTCATTCGTAATTGATAATATGCACTATGAAAGTTTCAGAATTTAAGAACAAGAAAGTGTACCTTGGTGCGGTGAAATTCAAAACCAAAGATCAGAAGTTCTTGGGAAGACTTTTAATCTTCACTCCAATTCCACTTAATGCCCAAGATGTGTGGTCTCTCAATCAGTTTCAAAGGAGAGAACAAGGGAGTGTCCAACACTCACATACAAACCATTTCATTCCTTGTGTAATCTTGATGAAAAACACTTATGAAAAGACTCATGAAAGGACTTTCTTCAAAAACTTATGAAATTCTGTATGTTTCTCTCCTTATATACAACTGATTATCTAATTGGGCTAGCCTTTTGGGCCATTCCAATTGGGCTCTACTGTGTGGCTTGGAGTGGGACCAAAAGGGAACAAATAAGACTCTAGCTCAAATGGGCCTTGGGCTTTTCTGTTAACTCTTGACAAGTCCAAAGTCACCATTAATTATATTCAATACCACTATATAAATATAATTGCACTCTAGGCCTTATTAATAAATTATATCCCAGGACTTTATTATACATGCAACCCCTTCATTAAAATATTTGTAGTAATACAAAGTCATGAATATAAACTGCCACTTTGAAGATTACTACATCTTAATCCTTGAGTACTCGGTTTAATCCTTAATGTTATTCATCATATATTTATGAAATCTAATTCCATAAATATATACTTTAGTAACTCCTTACTAAAGTGGTTGGGCCCAACTCTCTGAATAACCAAACCCATTAAACTTATTTCAAGGGAATATTTTATATCTCCGTTAAGAGATTATGAATTCCATCTTAAGAATATATGTTCCATCAACACTAAATGCGGCTGCCCAACATACTGAGGTTTTGACCGTAACTTATAGATCTCACTCCTGATATATCAAAACAACCTTCATCTCATGATCAGGTCCATTATTCTTTTTGGATTTAGAGTTGATGTAAATAGAAGTCGTGAGATTTATTATTCATTTGACAGTCGTTAGGAGAATAATAAATCTCACAGCGGTCCAGTTCAATATGTCTTAACTCTTAAAACATATCAACATACCAACTAGAAATCTCCATTTTCATGATCAAGACAAATCATCTTAGTTGATATGTTATAGTCTTCGCAGATGAAACGCCCAATTTCATCACCGACTACGAACTACATTCTGAGTTTACAAAGAACTTGCAATTTATATCTTCTGTGACTTTTCACGTAAATCGCATACTATGCATCTCATGAACTAAGATAATGTCTCATTTGTTCATTTATAAATAGTCTCATATAATTAAACAATTTAATTATTTATGACATGCCAATCAATTGGATTTTAGGGCATAAACCCCAACAGGATCAAGGTCAACCTATACCAAATCAGTGCAATTCAACAACTCAACCCGCTCAGAAACCATAAGGAAGTATAAAGGCTTACGGGAATGATAGCAACCCTTAATCAGTTTATATCCAAGTTGGCCTATAGATGTCACCCATTTTTCCAGCTGCTAAAGAAGTGGAAGGGATTTTAGTGGACCGAAGAGTGTGACAATGCCTTCCAGAGTTTGAAACTCCATTTAGCTAGCCACCAATTTTGTCCAATCCTGAGCCCGGCAAAGACCTGTACATGTATTTGGCCATGTTCGAGCACACTATGAGCAAAATACTGATAAATGTTCAGGATAGTGTGCAAAAGCCAGTATACTATATTAGTACGACCTTGGTGGATTCGAAAACCTGTTATCTACCATTGGAAAAGATGGCTCTAGCCCTAATGCACTCCATCAGGAAGCTTCCACACTACTTCCAAGCTCACACTGTATGTGTTGACCGAGCATCCCCTGTAATCTTTATTGAGGAAGTTAGACTTTATGGGGAGGATAGCTAAATAGGGTACCTAATTGGGATCCTTTGATGTTCGGTACAAGCTGAGGAGCGCAATCAAGAGGCAGGTGCTGGCCGATTTTGTGGCCAAATTTACTCCCACTGTCGGAGATGCACACAGGGTATGCTAAGTGCCAATCCATGCATGGAGTGTCTATGTGGATAGGACATCCAACGCTTAAGCATCCATAATAGGAATTGTTCTACAGTCACTAGAAGGTATAAGACTAAAACATTCGCTAAGACTTGACTTCTTGGCCTCAAATAATGAAGCCGAATATGAAGCCTTGGTGGCTGGAGTCCAAGCAACAGCTAAGGTAGGTGCTACAGATGTGGAAATTCATTCAGATTTGCGTTTGGTGGTAAGTCAGGTTAAGGGGGACTTTGAGGCCTGAGACCCAAGAATAGCAAGTTATTTGAAATTGGCTCATTCCTTGCAAGCACAATTCAAGTCGATAAAAGTAACTCAGATCTCTAACGGACAAAACAATCATGCGAACTCCTTGGCCACCTTAGCCTCATCCATGGGGAGTTTTGTGCCTCGAATCTTAACGTTAGAGTCGTTGGAATCTCGGATTATTGACCATCAGGGTCATTATCAAGTCGCGGTCATTACTGTTTTGCCAATTTGGATGGATCCTATCGTCTCATTCATCTTAGATGGAGCTCTGCCTAAAGAACAGAAAGATGCCGAGAAGATAAGGTAAAAGTCTGCACAGTTCTGGTAGTGAGAGGAGAAGAAGTTATACTGAAGGTCATTAGAAGGGCCTTATTTACTATGTGTACGCCACGAAGCCGTGGACAGGAATTGCACGAAGGAACATGTGAGAGCCATACAGGGAGGTCAGTCCCTAGCCCATCGGGTATTGATTCAGGGATTTTGGTGGCCAAATATGCAGAGAGATGCTGTGAATTATGTTAAAAGTGTGATCAATGCCAAAGGCAGTCCCCAAACTTCCTTTAACCTTGAGGAACTCTTAACTTGATCACCTGTTCATGACCTTTCGCCTAGTGGGGGCTGGACATCATAAGACCATTCTTGAGGGCCACCAAGAATATGAGGTTTATGATAGTAGTGACTGATTATTTCACCAATTGGGTGAAGGTTGAGGTTTTGGCAAGCATCCGAGATGTTGACGCGAAGAATTTGTCTAGAAGAACATCGTGACTCGGTTTGAGGTGCCGGAGACACTGATCTTAGATAATGGGTTGCAATTTGATAGTAAGACGTTTATGAAGTATTGCGATGAACTCAGGATCAAGAACAGATACTCATCCCCGGCATATCCTCAAAGCAATGTACAAGTCGAAGCCACAAACAAGACTATCGTTAAAGGGTGAACGAAAAGGTTAGAGATTGCCAAAGGAAAATGGGCCGAAGAGCTACCCAACGTGTTATGGGCCTACCGGACTACTCCCAGGAGATCTACTGGTGAAACCCTTTTTTTTCATGACCAACGAAACTGAAGCAGTGATACTAGTGGAGATTGGCCTAGCAAGCATGGGGATCACAAGATTCTCCCAGTGAAAATAACCTGATGTTAACTGAGCAACTAAACTTTATGGAAGAGAATAGAGAGATAGCATCCATTCAATTAACCAACTACCAGCAGAGATTGTCTAAAAGGTACAACAAAAACGTGAAGCCAAGAGAGTTCATTGCTGGAGACCTTGTCCTATAGAGGCAACCGGGGGGTATGAAAGAATCGAGATTGGGAAAATTGGCCACTTCCTCGGCCATGGAACGTGAGCAACCTCAAGAAGTACTTTCAATTAAAAAAAAAAATTAGGGCAATTTAGATGTATTTAATAACCCAATTAGTGTAAATTATTAGAAGTTTGCCCATCTAAATTTCACTGTATATGCATGTACTCTTAATGTCTGATGAAGTTTAAAGTTAGCTCAAATTAAGTAATTTTGCTAAGGACAGAAGCCTAGCCTCGGCCTGAACACCATCACCAACTAGATGGGAACCTAATTCAGGACAGAAGCCTAGCCTTGTCTGACCCTAGTCATTGAATAGGTGGAAACCTAATTGGGGACAAAAGCCTAGCCTCGACCTAACCCTGGTCATTGATTGGGCAGAAACCTAACTAAGGACAGAAGCCTATCCTTGGCCTGACCCTATTCATCGACTAGATGGATACCTAATAAAGGACAAAAGCCTCGCCTCGGTTTGACCCTGGTCAACGACTAGGTGGAAACCTAACTAAGTGACAGAAACTTAGCCTCGGCATAACCCTGATCACCGACAGGTGGAAAATTAAGTAAAAGGAGAAATAGTGAAAGATTTTAAGTGACAAATGCCGAGCACAAGCACCATTCAATTTACTCCGACTGAGGATGAGACAATTAGGGGCTGAAAGCCGAACTTACACACTTGGTATTTTTTTTTTCTTAGTAATTGATTTTTATGCCCTTTAAAGGCTAAACGCAGTGCAAATATGCCTCGTTATATTCACTTCAATAATCAGCAATTATGCCAACTAGGCCAAATGATCTCCTTTTTTCTCTTTTATTAAGCAAGTGTCAAGCCATAAACATATATAAAAAAAAAATTAAAAAAACATCAACATTGCGTTGTGAGATGAACATGTAAATGAACTCAAAGGAAAATTGTTCTACTAATAACTTAAATGAGTACAAGGATAATTCTTCTTTTAAAAAAAATAAATAAATAAAAAGAAGAAGAAGAAGAGATAAAGATAATAATATAAATAACGCGCTACGAAACTAATAGGCCCCATTTAAGTTTCTGGCCTCTATTTGGTAATAGGGAAAGAAGAAGTTGGGTTTAGACCGAACACTAAGGGAGCAAGAGTATGGCCTTGGTTGGTCACAGGAGGAGCAGATTCAGGGTTTTCTTGGGCGGCTGGAGCCCCCAAGAGCTGAGCAACCGCATAGAGATTTGGATTCTCCATAATGACGACCTCAGTATCAAAAGTATGAGCCTCCATCTCTTCTAGGAGTTCCCGAAAGCTGGGGCTATCTTCCAACTCCTCGGCCTACTCTTCTTGGAGGGGCCATGTTTAAGTTTTTGGCCTCTACTTGGTAATATGGGGAGCAAAAGTTGGGTTCGGACTGAACACTAAGGGAGCAAGAGTATGGCCCTGGTTAGTCACAAGAGGAGCAGATTCAGGGTTTGCTTGGGCGGTAGAAGCCCCTAAGAGCTGAGCAACCGCATGGAGATTCGGGTTCTCCATAATGATGACCTCGGTATCAGAAGTATGAGTCTCTATCTCTTCCAAGAGTTCCCGAAAGCTGGGGCTATCTTCCAACTCCCCGGCCTACTCTTCTTGGAGGACCTCCTCCTCTAGTAAGTCCTCAAGAAATGGAATCTTGGATAGATGCTTGGTGGCTTTTGAAACTTTGCACCACATGAAGAATAAAAAGGCAAGTAAATCAGGTTTTATGGCTATAAAGTTAGACATGAGTAAAACTTACAATAGGGTGGAGTAGAAATTTTTATGTGAGCTTATAAAGAAAATGGGTTTCCATGAAAGATGGATACATTTGATTTTTGGTTGTATTAGTTCAGTGTCTTACTCTATCCTAGTAAATGGTGAACCTTAAGGAAATATTAAACATACAAAAGGGATTCGTCAAGGAGATCCTCTATCTCCCTACTTATTCCTTTTATGTTCCGAGGGGCTTGATGGCCTAATTTAGAAATCAGTGGTTGCAGGTGATATCAAAGGCTTCTCTCTTTGTAGAGATGGTCCTCAGATTTTTCATTTATTTTTTGCTGATGATACTCTCTTATTTTGCTAAGCTGATCTAAGGGAGGTCTAAATAATTCAGACTATCTTGGGAAGTTCTGAGTTAGCCTCAGGACAAAAAAATAAATACAAAGAAGACAAATATCTTTTTTGGGAAGTCATTTTCTACAACTTCAAAAAATGCCATCAATAAATTTTTTAGAGGTCTCAAAGATTAAAGATTATGAGAAATATTTAGTGCATCCTGCGGTTGTGGGTAAAAACAAAAGGTAAAACCTACATTATATTAAGGAGCAGTTTTGGGGAAAGCTGCAGGGTTGGAAGGATTAATTGTTATCTCAAGTTGGGAGAGAAGTTTTTTTAAAAGCTGTGGTCCAAGCTATCCCCACTTTTCCTCTAAGTTGTTTTAAACTCCCTATAGGTCTTGTGCATGCCAAAATCGAAAGGTGGAATGGGTTTTAGAGAATTGGAAAATTTTAACGAAGCAATGTTGGCAAAACAAGTTTGGAGGCTAGTTCATGATACTAATCCTTTATAATATATGGTTATTAAAGTCAAATACGTTCCTAGAGGCTCTGTTTTTGACGCAAAGCCTGAGATGGGGTCATATGCTTGGAAAAGCATTCTTAAAGCTCAGAAAGTTATAACTATGGGGGCAAAATGGAGGAGAGGGGATGGTGCTACGGCAAAGATTTTTAAAGATGTTTGGCTACCTGGCATTGCTGCTAGTCGGGTCTTATCACCTATATCTGTACCACCAGAAATTGCTACAGTTAATTCTCTCATAGATGGCAAAGTGGGTTGGTGGAATTCAAACCTCATAGATGAAATTTTTCTTCCCTTTGAAGCTTGGAAAATCAAGTCTATTCTGATATGTTCCTCTCCCTAGGAGGATGTCTTAACCTAGCAGCACACAAACAATGGATTTTACTCGATTAAAATTGGGTATAATATGCTCTGTGAGATGGGAAATATGGAAGAGGCTTCAACTTCTAATGCTGCTAAGTCGAAGAAGTATTGGACAGCACTTTAGAGGTTGTGAGTGCCCAACAAAGTTAAATTCTTTCTTCGGCGAGCAGGCACTGACTCTCTCCTAACTATGCAGAATTTATTAAAGCGAAAAAACACCGCAACCTTAATTTGTAACCCTTTGTAAGTCAGGTGTAGAATCAAGCATCCACGCCCTCTGGTATTGTGGGAATATAAGACCGGTTTGGGATCACAGCTTACGAAGTCTACCATCTAAATTTTCTAGACCCAATAACTTTACAGAATTGCTAAACTTATTCCTTAGTTCCAATTTTAATCCTTGTCTCTTTGCCATGACATGTTGGGCTATCTGGATAAAAAGAAATAAAATCCAGGGTGATGAACCTGTGTGGCCCCTAAATAGAGTAAGTGAACTAGCTCAGAAACAAGTCCAGGAATTTCAAAGTTTACGGCCTACCCCCAGGACGTAAACTCAAGCAAAAAGGCCTGTTTGGAAGCCTCCTAATCCAGGTATCATTAAGACAAACTTTGATGTGGTGATGTGTGAAGATATTAATGCAGTAAGAATTGGATTTGTGATTCAGAACGATAGCGGTGTGGTTTTGGTAGCTTTGGCCGAGAGGATCCCCAGACCAGAATCAGTCTTGGTCTTAGTGACTTTGGCAGCAAGACGAGCTATTCAGTTTATCCATGAAGTTGGAATCCGTAGTTCAATCTTTAAAGGTGATTTAGAGACTCCATCAATGCTATTCAGAATAGAAATTTGTTGCACTCTCCTTTTGGTCATGTAAACAGAGACATTTTGTCTTTTACTAGCTCTTTACAGAGCTTTTCTTTCTCTCATATTTGTATGCATGGTAATGCTTTTGGGAAATTTAGACCCCAATTGATAGAATTAACAAGTTTTAAATCCAAGTTGTCAATTGGATTTATTATGAATAAAACTTGTTAAAACAAACAAACATCAATATCATGTCAATATCATGCACAGCGGAAAAATAAATAAGACAAGATATGATGACCCAGGAAAACCAATGAAACAAACTAGTTTCACAGTAAAATACATGGGGGGAAACCTTCCCGAAAAGCAATTCACTATAGTAAAGAGAAGTTTTAGATCTAATACAAAACCTTTGTCCCTAGACTCTACATGTTGGGATTAGCGCCCTTAAATCCTTTTGTATGATGCTATGTATGACATTATGTATGACTTAATGTTGTAATTAATAAAGTTCTTTTACTATTATCTAAAATAATGGTAACATAAATAGTCAGACATTATCACATAGTCCATGAGATGCATAGTATGTGATTTATGTAAAAGTTGCAGGAGATATAAATCATAAGTTCTTTGTAAACTCAAATATTTAGTTCGTAGTTGGTGATGAAATTGGGCTTTCATCTACGAAAACTATAACATATCAACTAAGATGATTTTTCTTGATCATGGAAGTAGAGACTTCTAGTTGATGTGTTGATATGTCTTAAGAGTTAAGACATATTGAACTAGACCGCTGTGAGATTTATATTCTCCTAACGACTGTCAAATGAACAATAAATCTCACGACTTATATTTACATGAACTCTTAATCCTGAGAGAATAATGGACCCAATCATGAAGTGTAGGTTGCTTTGATATATCAGGAGTGAGATCTAAAGTAACGGTCAAAACCTCGATATGTTGGGCAGGCACATTTAGTGTTGATAGAACATATATTCTCAAGAGGGAATTCACAGTCTCTTAACGGCGATACAAAATGTTCTCTTGAAATAAGTTTAATGGGTTTTGTTATTCAGAATGTTAAGCCTAACTAGTTTAGTAAATAGTTACTAAAGTGTATATTTATGAAATTAGATTTCATAAATATATGATGAATAACTTAAAGGATTAAACCGGGTACTTAAAGATTAAGATGTAGTAATCTACAAAGTGGCAGTCTACTTTCATGACTTTGTGTTACTACGAATATTTTATGAAGGAGTTGCATGTACATTAAAGTCTTGGGATATAATTTATTAATAAGGCCTAGAGTGCAATTATATTTATATAGTGGTATTAAATAAAATTAATGGTAACTTTAGACTTGTCAATAGTTGACAGAAAAGCCCAAGACCCATTGGAGCTAGTGTCTTATTTGTTCCCTTTTGGTCCCACTCCAAGCCGCATACTAAAGCCCAATTGGAAAGGCCTAAAAGGCTAGCCCAATTAAATAATCAGTTATAAGGAGAGAAACATACAGAATTTTGATAATAACAACAAGTACATAAAACGGTTTGTATGTGAGTGTTAGACACTCTCTAATTCTCTCTTGAACAGATTCATATAACTGATTGAGAGACCACACATGTTGGGCGTTAGAGGAATTGGAGTGAAGATTAAAAGTGTTCACGAGAACTTTTAATCTTTGTTTTGAAATTCACTACACTAAGGTACACTCTCTTGTTCTATATTCTGAAATTTACATAGTACATGTTATCAATTGCGAATGAAATAAATCTGTCAATTTTTCGCTGCGTATGTTTTGTATGTGATACAAACATGTATATTTCCATCAAATGGTATCAGAGTGGTCTTCAATTTCGAATCTGTATAACATGTTTTGTGAGTTTTGGAATTAGAGATAATAATTTCATGTTGTTAGAAGATTATGCATTTTATTTTCTGCGTGGTTGTTAAAACTATGTTTATGATAAAAACTGTTTTTGATGTTATGATGTTGTTTAAATTTGAATTTAGTATGTTAAATTGAACTTTAAGGCTATAGCATCAATGAAATTCATTTTTGATATCATTCTCTGTCTATCATGTTTATATGATGGTTGTTTGTTCATAAAAAAAAGTTAAAAATTGTCTTAGAAAAATTTCAAAAAATTCAAATTTCATGTGACTCGATCGATCAAGCAAACAGATTGTTTCTCGATTGATTGACCAGCAATCAGGAAGCTATCGAGCTAAGAAAATTATTTCTCGATCGATCGGCTAGTGATCGAGAAGCGACCGAGCTAGGCAGATTGTTTCTCGATCGACCGAGAAGCGATCGAGAATAGATCGAGCCAGGGAATTTTGAATTTTTCTAAGTATTTTCACATGTATAAAAAGCAAGGCTGTATGTGATTAGTTTACACATGATTTCTAAATACAAACCTTTCTTTTAAAACATCTAGTGGGTGAGAGATTCAAGGGTTGGATCTCATGGCCTCCATTATCGATTCATAGTAGTGTGAAATATATACTTTGTCTTAGCTTCGAGCTTTGCATTCCATGCGGAGAGTATTTATTTCATGGTCCTACAAGATTGAATTTCTTGGTTTATAGTGGTTTGATCAAACACCTTGTCTTAGCTTCGAGCTTTGCATTCTGTACGAAGGGTGTTTTATATCATGGTACTACAAAATAAGCCTGTTAAAGGGACGAAATGTGGCTACACATGATTCTAGACAATGGTGTACACTAGACTAAATATGATAGTATCCTCTATGCTGAGTTCTTATTATTATTATTTAGAAGCCAGATGTATAACGGCATATTATTAGTGTTTGATAAGAGTTATCATGATAGCACTAATAATAAGAATAGTTCTCAATCAGTCATTGTATTTAATGTTCACTTTATGTTGCGGGAGGGATATTGAATATGGGGTTGGGTTGTCGTTGCATATATTATATTATGATTTTATTAAGGTTCCATACTATATGTTTATATGCTAAATTGATAATGTCCAGTTTACTTATTATATTCATGTTTATTATTTTCAAATTTGATCATGGCATCATTTAGCCCACTTGTTATTATTTTTAATCAAAACAAACTGACTAGATCCAATTATGTTGACTAGAAAAGAAATTTGGACATTGTTATTACTGCTGAAGAACACAAATATTGCTTACTTAACCATGTCCTAGCTTTCCTTCATTAGATGATCCTCTTGAGGAAAAACAACGATATGATCGTTGGCAGAAATCTAATGAGAGGCCACGTGCTACATCCTAGCATCTATCTCAAATGTTCTACCGCATCAAATGTAGGATGTAGAACTAGCTTCGGACATTATGCTAAGTCTGAAAGAGATGTTAGGTAAGCAAGGCCATTCTGCAAGGCAAGAAACCATAAGGCAAATTTATAATACCAAAATGGCTGAAGGTAGTTTAGTGAGGGAGCATTGTCTAACAATGATCTCTAATTTGAATACATTAGAAATTTTGGGTGCCGATATTGATGGAGAATCTCAAGTGGATATGATACTCTAGTCACTACTAGATTCATTCAAGGAATTCAGACTGAACTATAATATAAACAAAAAGATTTACTCTTTGTCTGAATTAATGAATGAGTTGGTAGTGGCGGAAGGCATCCTTGGTACTTCTAGCGTTGAAGCCAATATGGGTGAAGCTTCAATTTCTCAACCTAAGTCGAAAGGCAAGGGTAAGAAGAAGAAGAAGAAGGACTTCACCAAGCAATATGGTAAACAAATTGCATTAGGGGTTGCTGTCAAAGAAAAGAAGATCAAAGGAAAGTGTTTCCATTGTGGTGAAAAAGGACAATAGGAGAGGAATTGTCCAAAATTCAAGGCTACCAATAATAAGGGTATGAAAAGCTCATTTCTCCTTGAAATATGTTTAGTACAAAATCCCACGAATTCCTAGTGTGTGGATTTAGGTCGTACTAATCCTATTTGCAATTCTTTGCAGGGTTCCAAGAGACTAGAAAGTTTAGTGAAGGGGAATTGTTTCTTACTTTGGCTGATAGGAGCAGGATTCTGGTTGTAGCTGTTGGAGTGTTTAATTTATGCTTTGAGTCTAGGGTTTTAATATTGGAAGACTGTCTATATGTACCTAATGTTCGTAGGAATTTAATTTCTACAACTTATTTAGGTAAACATGGATATTGTGTTATCCTTAAAGACAATGTTGTAATAAAGAAGGATAAAGTGTTTATCTATTCTAGCAATATTATGGATGGTCTTTATATTTTAACTCTTGATAAGCATGAATTATATAATTCGAAATTAGATAATGGCTCACATGTAAAATCATTAAAGAGAAAGTTTCCTTCTACTAGTAATGCATATCTTTGGCACTTGCATTTGGATCATATTAATTCAAATAGGATTCAAAGACTGATCAAAGATTGTCTCTTAGAACCATTGGACTTTGATGATTTTCCAGTTTGTGAATCTTGTTTAGAAGGTAAAATGACCAAACAACCTTTTAATGCAAAAGGTAGAAGAGCCCAAGAGTTACTAGAACTAGTACATTCAGATGTATGTGGTCCTATGTCAATCCAAGCAAGAGGTGGCTATGAGTATTTTATTACTCTCACTGATGATTACTCTAGATTTGGTTATGTTTATCTAATGATACGGAAGTCTGAAGCCTTTGAAAAGTTCAAAGAGTTTAAGGCTGAAGTTCAGAATCAATTGGGTAAACGCATAAAAGCCATTCAACTTGATCGTGGTGGCGAATACCTTCTTGGGGATTTCAAGGATTACTTAACTAAAAATGGGATTGTATCCCAATTGACTGCACCTGGAACTCCACAACAAAATGGTGTAGCGGAAAGAAGGAATAAGACTCTTTTAGATATGGTTAGGTCAATGTTGAGTTATTCGACTCTACCAATTTCCTTTTGGGGATATGCCTTAAATACTGCAATGTATCTTCTGAATTTAATACCTTCGAAGTCTATTCCTAAAATACCTGTAGAGTTGTGGAATGGGCATAAGCCTAGTATGAGATATCTCCATATTTGGGGTTGTCCAGCACATGTGTTAAAAGGAAAGTTTGACAAGTTACAGTCTAAAACAGAAGTGGTTTCTTTGTAGGATATCCAAAAGGAATTGTTGGAGGTTTATTCTATAGTCAAAAAGATTAAAAAAAGTGTTTGTTAGTACAAATGCCAAATTCTTAGAAAATGATTATATGAATGATTATGCTCCTATAAGTAGAGTTGTGTTGGGTGAAATGAATGAACCTGTAAATGTACAACCAATGAATGAAGCTAGGGATGATGTGGTCGTATCGGATACACCACAAGATATTACTCATGAGATGTCTAGTACACAAGTGTCTCGTCGTAGTGGGAGGATTGTTAGGCCACCTATAAGATTTATAGGTATGAGATATGTTGGGAAAAATACATGTTTGTATCACATACAAAACATATGCATCGAAAAATTAACGGATCTACTTCATTCGCAATTGATAACATAAACTATGTAAGTTTTAGAATTTGAGAACAAGAAAGTGTACCTTAGTGCGGTGAAAAACAAAACCAAAGATCAGAAGTTCTTGGGAAAACCTTTAATCTTCACTCCAATTCCACTTAATGCCCAAGATGTGTGGTCTCTCAATCAGTTTTCAAGGAGAGAACAAGGGAGTGTCCAACACTCACATACAAACCATTTCATTCCTTGTGTAATCTTGATGAAAAACACTTATGAAAAGACTCATGAAAGGACTTATGAAATTCTGTATGTTTCTCTCCTTATATACAACTGATTATCTAATTGGGCTAGCCTTTTGGGCCATTCCAATTGGCTCTAGTGTGTGGCTTGGAGTGGGACCAAAAGAGAACAAATAAGACTCTAGCTCTAATGGGCCTTAGGCTTTTCTGTCAACTCTTGACAAGTCCAAAGTTACCATTAATTATATTCGATACCATTATATGAATATAATTGCACTCTAGGCCTAAATAATAAATTATATCCTAAAACTTTATTATACATGCAATCCCTTCATTAAAATATTCGTAGTAATATAAAGTCATTAATATAGATTGCCACTTTGAAGATTACTACATTTTAATCCTTGAGTACCCGGTTTAATCCTTAATGTTATTCATCATAAATTTATGAAATCCAATTCCATAAATATATACTTTAGTAACTCCTTACTAAAATGGTTGGGTCAAACTCTCTGAATAACCAAACCCATTAAACTTATTGCAAGGGAATATTTTATATCTTCGTTAAGAGATTATGAATTCCATTTTGAGAATATATGTTCCATCAACACCAAATGCGGCTGCCCAACATACTGAGGTTTTGACCGTAACTTATAGATCTCACTCCAGATATATCAAAGCAACCTACATCTCATGATCAGGTCCATTATTCTCTCAGGAATTAGAGTTGATGTAAATAGAAGTCGTGAGATTTATTATTCATTTAACAGTTGTTAGGAGAATAATAAATCTCACAGCAGTCCAATTCAATATGTCTTAACTCTTAAAACATATCAACATACCAACTAGAAATCTTCATTTCCATGATCTAGACAAATCATCTTAGTTGATATGTTATAGTCTTCGCAGATGAAATGCCCAATTTCATCAACGACTATGAATTACATTTTGAGTTTACAAAGAACTTGCAATTTATACCTTCTGTGACTTTTCACATAAATCGCATACTATGCATCTTATGGACTAAGAGAATGTACCATTTGTTCATTTATGAATAGTCTCATAAAATTAAATAATTTAATTATTTATGGCATGCCAATAAATTGGATTTTAGGGCATAAACCCCAACAGGAGAAACTTATGAAGCTATCTCAAAAGAGGCTAAAACTGATCCTTACATTTATGAAGAGGTAATGAATGATATAGATGCACATCATTGGGTCAAGGCTAAGAAATCTGAATTAGATTCGATGTATTCCAATCAAGTTTGAGATCTTGTAAAGGCGTCTAATGGCATTAAACTTGTTGGTTGCAAATGGTCTACAAGAGGAAGAGGGGGATAGATAAAAAGGTTGAAACCTTTAAAGCAAGGCTAGTGGCAAAAGGATATACACAAAAAGAAGGCATTGATTATAAAGAAACATTTTCACCAGTAGAAATGCTTAAATCTATTAGAATTCTCTTATCTATTGCTGCTTATTGTGATTATGAGATTTGGCAAATGGATGTTAAGACTGCGTTTCTTAATGGCAATCTTGAGGAGGAAATCTATATGATGCAACCGGAAGGTTTTATAGCAAAGAACCAAGAGCATATGGTATGCAAGTTGAATAGGCCATTTATGGACTTAAGCAAGTATCTAGGTCATGGAATATCAAATTTGATCAAGCAATCAAGTCATTTGGTTTTGAACAAAGTCTTGATGAACCATGTGTGTACAAAAGACATCGAGATAAAATAGTAATGTTCCTAGTGCTTTATGTTAATGATATTCTACTAATTGGAAATGATGTAAGGGCAATGTCATCGATAAAGGTTTGGTTGTCAAGCCAATTTGATATGAAGGACTTGGGTAAGGCTAATTTTATTCTAGGGATCAAGCTTTGGTGAGATCGCAAGAATAAGATGTTAGGTTTATCACAAGCTAGGTATATAGATAAGGTTCTAGAACAGTTTAGCATGCAAAACTCCAAGAAATGATTACTTCCTTTCAGACATGGAGTTCCTCTATATGATGACCAAAGGCCTAAGACACAAGAGGAAGAAAATATGATGAGACAAGTTTCTTATGCTTCTATAGTGGGAAGTCTCATGTCTGCCATGCTATGTACTAGAACAAATATTTTTTATTCAGTTGGCATGGTCAGCCGATATCAATCAAATCCAGGACCAAAACATTGGCAAGTTGTAAAGTATATTCTCAAGTATCTACAGAGAACGAGAGATTATATGCTTGTTTACCAGTGTGAGGATTTGATTCCCATTAGCTATACAGATTCAGATTTTCAATCAGATCTAGATTTCAGAAAGTCCACTTCAGGTTGTGTGTTCACTTTGGGAGGTGGAGCTATAAGTTGGAGGAGTGTTAAGCAATCTTGTATTGCTAACTTCACCATGGAAGTTAAATATGTCGCTGCTTGTGAAGCAGCAAAAGAAGCTATTTGGCTTAAGAAATTCTGTTCGGATCTTGGTGTTGTGAGAGTGGAGCAAGTTCCTATCACATTGTTTAGCGACAATAGTGGAGTGGCTGCACAATCCAAAGATGCAAGGAATCATAAGAAAGGAAAGCACATTGAAAGAAAGTACCACATCATTTGAGACATTGTTGCTTATGCAGATGTAGTTGTAGCAAAGATTGATAGTGCAAATAATCTAGTAAATCTCTTTACCAAAGCCTTGCCTCAAAGGACTTTCAAGTCACATTTGGAGGGAATGGGAGTTAGATTACTACACAATCGTCTTTAGGGAAAGTGGGAAATTGTTGGGATTAGTGCCCTTAAATTCTATTGTATGATGCTATGTATAGCTTGATGTATAACTTAATGTTGTAATTAATAAAGTTATTTTATTATTATCTAAAATAATGGTAACATGAATATTCGGACATTATCACATAGTCCATAAGATGCATAGTATGTGATTTATGTGAAAAGTCACAGAAAATATAAATCACAAGTTCTTTGTAAACTCAGTATTTAGTTCGTAGTTGGTGATGAAATTGGACATTTCATCTGCAAAGACTATAACATATCAACTAAGATGATTTGTCTTGATCATGGAAGTAGAGACTTCTAGTTGATGTATTGATATGTCTTAATAGTTAAGACATATTGAACTGGACCGCTGTAAGATTTATTATTCTCCTAACGACAGTCAAATGAATAATAAATCTCATGACTTATATTTATATGAACTCTTAATTTTGAGAGAATAATAGATCTGATTATGAAGTGTATGTTGCTTTGATATATCAGGAGTGAGATCTAAAGTCACAATCAAAACCTCAGTATGTTGGACAGCTACATTTAGTGTTGATGGAACATATATTCTCAAGATGGAATTCATAATCTCTTAACAGAGATATAAAATATTCCCTTGGGATAAGTTTAATGGGTTTGGTTATTCAGAGTGTTAGGTCTAACCACTTTAGTAAGAATATACTAAAGTATATATTTATGGAATTGGATTTCATAAATATATGATGAATAATTTCAAAGTGGCAATCTATATTCATGACTTTGTATTACTACGAATATTTAATGAAGGGGTCGCATACATAATAAAGTCTTGGGTATAATTTATTAATAAGGCCTAGAGTGTAATTATATTTATATAGTGGTATTAAATATAATTAATGGTAACTTTGGGCTTGTCAAGAGTTGATAGAAAAGCTCAAGGCCCATTGGAGCTAGTGTCTTATTGGTCCCTTTTGGTCCCACTCCAAGCCACACACTAAAGCTCAATTGGAAAGGCTCAATAGGTTGGCCCAATTAAATAATTAGTTAGTTATAAATGGAGAAACAAACAGAATTTTTCATAAGGAAAGATACATCATTATGAAGTGGTGTGTATGTGCGAGTAAAGCCACTCAATCATTCTCCCTTGAAAACTAATTAAGAGACCACACTTCTTGGGTGTAAAGTGGAATTGCAGTCCAAATATTCATGTTACCATTATTTTAGACAATAATAAAACAACTTTATTAATCATAACATTAAGTCATACATAGCATCATACAATAGGATTTAAGGGCACAAATCCTAACATGAAAAACACAATCTAACCCATTTATATCGTGGTCGGGGCAGGTGGCCCGGGTTTCGGAAGACACCTGCACTCGACCTGCCAAAATCGATTTTGGATAGCAACGACCCACTATTGATTGTTAGAGTTGTCAAATCGAGGGCAGCAAATGGTTCGGGTTCGGTTAGTTTGGTCATGTGTGTCAACTTTGTAGGTTGCTTGGACATAGGTGTTCCAATTTAAGCATATGAGGTGTCATTTCGATTGTGTGAGAGACCGCGAAAAGGGATGCTCTCAAAAAAAGAGATTTGAGTGCTTTGGGCACCTCTCTTTTTGGGTAAGTGTGTGGAGTCACCACATATTCTTTTATACAAAAATAAGAAATAAAATAAAGTATAATTACATGTCCAAAATGCATCAAATATCATTAAAAAAAATGCACAATTTTGGCAGCATAACCTTACAAGGCTTTGGTCTTAATTACAATCTGTGCAAAAATACAAAGCTTTGATCCTAGTTATAATCTACCAAAAACAAAAGACAAAACACTAGTCTGCTTATCCAAAAACCCAAGTTCATGGGCTAGGTTATGGAATGGGAAGGTGTTAGGTACCCATTCTGCCCAAATGGTATCTGGTCTTCTAGACTCTAATGACCATTATATACCCTTTTGTATGATGTTGAATGATATGTTGTAACACACATGACAAACATTTGACAAAGTTAATTTAAAAAAATTTGTCTTATGGATATGTCCTCTTTCAGAAGAAAAATTAGATCTATTTTTTAAACGTAAAAAAAAAAAAAAAAAAAAAGATTTTGTTAAAAGAGAATTCATATTCATGAGATAAACTTATTATGCATGCATCACATATTAAAAAGAAAGACTTTAACCTAACTCTTAATTCCTTTTTTGAAATTTCAAAATATGCAATTTTATAAATAAAAAAAAAAACTTTTACAGAAAAATTTTTAGATCTATATTTAATGAAAATATAGATCTATTTTATGGTCAAAAAAATTCAAATCTGTATGTAAGGAAAATAGAGATCAATTTTGTGATCAGAGAAAAATACAGATTTGTATTTAATGAAAATACAGACCAGTTTTGTGACCAGAAAAAAAATACAAATCTGTATTTAATGAAAATATAGACCAATTTTGAAAATTTTTTTTTTTTTAAGTTTTAATGATCATTAACAGATTTTGAAATCAAAGAAAAAAGTAAAACAGAAAAATAACCTAAAGAACATGTCAAAGAAAATTCCAACTTAGTATCTAAGCATGGCAAACATGAATTAAAAACAAGGGGCATAATAAAATCAAACATATTAACCAAATTCATGCAATGAACAATCACAACATATTAATTAATGGAAAAGAAAAAAACAGACAGAAGAATGAAACTTGATACCTCTTGCATAAGTGCACTCTTCAATTAAACGAATACTTTAGAAATCAAAGATGTTTTTCACTTCTTCGAGGTCTAAAATACTTTACTTAGAAAAAAGAAGTTCTTAAAGCAAAAGCCTCCAGAATGTCTTTAATATAAGGGAAGTAGAGAAGTCATAAAAGAAGAGCCTTGAATTCTGATCGTTTTTCCTCTATTTATAGAGGTTGGGATGCTTAAAAAATAAGCCGAATGAGATCAAATACGAATTAGAATGTGTCCTTATCTCCAAAAACCTGAAAAAGATAAGTTTTATCTCAATCAGGAGGTTCCAGGGCCGAGCCACACATTTGGGCCAACCAGCACTTGTCATGTGTCGATCGGCACTCCAAGAATGCCAATAGGCCCTCTTAGGTGCCAGGCCCGCGTTTGAGTTTGAATCGATTTGGACTCCCTTTTTAAGGATTTTTTAGCCGAAAATTGCACCTAGACACATTTTTAATCCGTGTTCTAAAAATTAATCCCTGTTCCTTGATATTTAGGTATTTAAAGTGATAATTATCGTATAAATAAATATTCTAAAAAGACATAATTATCCACAACTTCTTTGCTATTTGATTATCCTCTTTATTCCCACGCAAGTAGGCTTATTTTTTACTCTAACCAATAACTAATCACAAAATTATTTAAGTAATTTTAATTGTTTAACCAACTAGAATTAATTTAAATTAATCACTTGCGGTTGGTTCCACCTAAACAAAATGAACACTAATTGTGAAAACTTGATCATGTGATATCTTTCAATTCGATGTTCCAATTTGGAAATCGGACATACCATCGAGGCCGTTAGAATCTCTAGATCATTTTTATGATATGCAATAAATAAATTAATGCATGTAATACAACCCTAAATTTTGGGTATATGAATGGTCACTCTAGCCATCTCCCAAGATTAAATTATGGATGCAAAATCGAGTGTCTATAGAATGCCCCTCATTGACAGAGCTTGTAAAGCGAATGTCAATGTAAAACAAAGACACTGATTTTAGAAGCCGTGATTTAATCAAGGTTGATAGGCCAAGAATGTATTGACCCCTTATGATTTATTAACTAATTAATTAGCCAAGTTGATTAATTAATCAGAGTAACATACAATTTGCATGGCAGCACAAACAAATCACCAAGCAACTAAATGCAGTGGAAAGTAAATAACACAGGTGATTTGTTTACAAATGGGAAAAACCACCGAGGTAAAACCCCACCGGGTGATTTTAAGGTCACCACTCTCGATAATCTACTATTATCCAAACAAGTGGTTACAAGTAAAGGAATCTCAGTACCTTGTACCAACCTACGATTGAAACCTTTCCTCAATACCTAATTGGACTTGTTCTGTAGTGACTATATCTTCTTTTTATGCACGACTCCCAGTACGTGACTAACCAATTGATGTGCAGATCCCAGTACGTGACTTAATCACCAACTTGAGAAGAAAAGTTGGCTACAAAGTTCTTTAGTTCATCACACGATGAAGATCACGAAGCTCCTTGGCTATAAAACCCTATGGTTTACAAACACAGCAGCTTCTTGAATCGAAAGAAGAACTAGGGCATATGTCTCCGATTCATAATATGCTTCTAAAACACTTTTGCATTAAGTTGCATCAACTACAACAGCCCTTAAAAAAATCCTTATATATGTTTAGGATTGTGAGAAAATAAAGCCCAAACATGCATTCACGGATTGGATGAAAAATTAGAATTGAAAATCTGTTTTTCATAAATCTTGACAGATACCTTATCTATCGAGCAACTGTCAAGCCTCGGGCTGAAATAACTTTTTAAGCCTCGATAGATACTAGCTGTCGAGCTTTAAAATCTAGCACTTCTTCACTTGATTCTTGGACAGACTTGCATGGCTTTAACACTTGAACTTGAAACCTTATTCCTTGAAGTATTAAACACATCCTAGATCTACCAAATTATAAGTAAAGTGTTTTGTCAAAAGATTAGCCAATTCTATATGACATGTGTTCCTAACATGAATCACATATGTCCTAACAGAGGTTGATCTTTCAAAGATTGCCTATCCCTAGAACCTAAAACCTTGGAACATAGGGTTTATGCCCTAAAATCCAATTTATTGACATGTCATAAATGATTAAATTGTTTAATTATATGAGACTATTTATTAATGAACTAATGAGACATTATCTTAGTCCATGAGATGCATAGTTTGTGATTTATGTGATTTAGTCACAGAAGATATAAATCACAAGTTCTTTGTAAACACAGAATTTTAATTCGTAGTCAGTGATGAAATTGGGCATTTCATCTGCAAAGACTATAACCTATCAACTAAGATGATTTGTCTTGATCATGGAAGTGGAGATTTCTAGTTGGTATGTTGATATATCTTAAGAGTTAAGACATATTGAACTGGACCGCTGTGAGATTTATTATTCTCCTAACGACTGTCAAATGAATAATAAATCTCACGACTTCTATTTAAATCAACTCTAAATCCTAAGAAAATAATGGACCTGATCATGAGGTGTATGTTGCTTTGATATATCAGGAGTGAGATCTATAAATCACGATCAAAACCTCAGTATGTTGGGCAGTCGCATATAGTGTTGATGAAACATATATTCTCAAAATAAAATTCATAATCTCTTAACAGAGATATAAAATATTCCTTTGAGATAAGTTTAATGGGTTTGGTTATTCAGAGTGTTGGGCACAACCACTTTAGTAAGGATTTACTAAAGTATATATTTATGAAATTAGATTTCATAAATATATGATGAATAACATAAATGATTAATTTGGGTACTCAAGGATTAAGATGAAGTAATTTTCAAAGTGACAGTCAACTTTCATGACTTTGTATTACTACGAATATTTTAATGAAAGAGTTGCATGTATAATAAAGTCTTGGGATATAATTTATTAATAAGGCCTAGAGTACAATTATATTCTTATAGTGGTATTGAATATAATTAATGGTAACTTTGGACTTGTCAAGAGTTGACAGAAAAGCCCAAGGCCCATTGGAGCTAGAGTCTTATTTGTTCCCTTTCGGTCCTACTCCAAGCCACACACTAAAGCCCAATTGGAAAGGCCCAATAGGCCAGCCCAATTAGATAATCAGTTAGTTATAAAGGGCGAAACATACATAATTTTATTTTAAGAAAGAGAGACATCATTGTGAAACGGTGTGTATGTGTAAGTGAAGCCACTCAATTATTCTCCCTTAGAAACTGATTGAGAGACCACACTTCTTGGGCGTAAAGTGAAATTGGAGTGAAGATTAAAAGTGTTTCCAAGTACTTCTAATCTTTTATTTTGAATTTCACCACACCAAGGTACGCTATCTCGTTCTTAAATTTTGAAATTTACATAGTGCATGTTATCAATCATGAATGAAATAGATCCATGTTTGTTGCTTCCACTGTGTGTTTTGTATGAGATACAAGACCAGATTTTCCTACAATTGGTATCAGAGCCAGCTTTTCATCTCATGCTTGTATAACATGAGATTGAGTTTTAGAATCAAAGAAAATCATTTTCTTGGTTTTATAGGATTCTTGAATCTGTAGTGATTGTTCTATATAATCACGTTTATAGGATTTTTGATATCATAATTTATTTTTGGAGATTGACTTTGCGTTGATGTGAGGTGAATTCCTTTCTAATATGGAATTCTGTCTTCAAAAGAATTTATGTTGGCGCACGGTTGCATTTAGTAATTTCCAAGGATATATGACTATTGAATGTAACTGTCCTGTGCGTGAGTTTATTGATTGCACCACTTGGATTTTTGTTGCACCGCTTGGCTTTTATAAGACAAATGATGGTTAATTGCCTTGGATGCATGCACTTTGAATCCATATAACTGTCATGTGGGTGCACTTGATTGTTGCATTGCTTGGATTTCTTGCATCACTTATATATAATAAAACTTCTATAACGGTCAAAGTATGAGTTGGTTATAGTTGACTATTGAATATTGTTTGATAACCATTCCCAATGCTATTAACTTATATGAAACATGAAGTTTTCGGGTTCAGACCAAGGATGAACATTAAGTTGGTTATTATATTGTATTTAGTGGCATTTGACTTTTGGCTAGTGATACAAGTATGATTGTATGGTAAACGTGTACTATTGTTAGTCTTGCTTGAAATAATTATATGTTATCAAGGATTCAAGGCCTAACTTCATGATTTGATTAATATATATATATATATATATATATATATATATATATATATTAATGTGTTAAAGTACAAACCATGCCAATTGCTTTTGACTTTTGCTAGACGTACATGTATGAATGAATAGCTTTCCTTCTTGAATGATGAACATGTAGATGTTAGTCTAGTGATATATATTTATGATCAAACAGTATATTAATGCTAGGATTATGAAATTTATTCCTAATGAGATTAGGATTATGTTTTCAAGGTTTCTAGCATTATTAGGGTTCTTGATAATGATCTTGAAAACCTTAATGTTTGATCTGTAAATCTTCGTTGATAAAATCAAAAGGTGTTTTTGATGGAAGAACAATGAAGATGTCAAATACGGTTACCTGAAAATTCTGGAAAAATTCAGTTTTGTGAATTCGATCAATCGAGTAATAGGTTCGACCAATTGAAGGCACTGAATTTTGAATTTTCACTTATTTTTGACTAAGTGTTAAAACTTTGATAAAAAAACAAAGCTATGTGATTAATTTTATAGTCCTTAAGAGTTAAGGACATTTATTAATTGCTATCTAAATAAAAGACCTAATGAGATCAAAGATGTTAGTTGAATAGAACTCTTAGTCCTAAATTGTTTTATGACTAAAAGTCCTTAATTTATTTTAATTAGAGGGTTTTAATGAGATTAAAATTCTAATTAAAAGGTATATAGTTTCTAATGAGATTAGAATCTTTTATTTAGTAAATTAATGATAGAGTTCTATATAACTAATTTTTGATTCGTTAATGTTTAAGGAATCCTAAATAGTTTAGGACTTCCATTTTAGTTAGTGATTCTAATGAGATTTGAGTCTTTATAAAGTGCAAGGTTATTAGTTGTGATGAGATCACAATTATGTAAAGAAAAACCCAAATAATGAGTGGGAGTGCTGAAATAACCCTTTTGTTAAGTTTATTGTAATGTGAATAGATATCTTGTCTTGACTTCGAGTCTTGCATTCCATGCAGAGGGTATTTACTTCATAGATTACAAGGTTAAATTTCTTGGTGATTGCGCGAATGTTTGTTACCCTATTGTGACGTGACTTAGTAACATCACATTGACTTTAACAATTAAACACATCTGATGTGTAGGGTTACAATTGTGATTAGATCACAATGATTTCATGACAATCCACTTGTTTTAAAATTTCTAGTGTGAGAGAGATACAAGGATTGGATCTCACAGCCTCCATTATCGGTTCAAAGTAGTGTGGGTAAGCACCTCGTCTTGGCGTATATGCCTCGCGATCCCAAAGGAGGGTGTTTACTTCATAGTACTACAAGATTGAACTTATCCATTTAAAGTAGTGTGAACAAGCACCTCGTCTTGGCATATATGCCTCACAATTCTAAAGGAGGGTGTTTTGTTTCATGGTACTACAAGTTTAAACACTATAAGGGAGATGAAATGTGGCTACACATGATTCTAGATAATGATGTACACTAGACTAAGTGTGATGTTAACTCCCAAAGGAGCTATGTCATTATTACTTAGAGGCTGAAGGTAATACGGCATATTATTAGTGTATGATAAGAGTTATCATGATAGCACTAATAATGAGAATAGTTCTCAACCAATTAATGTGTTTATAATAAACTTGCTACCAAGGAATTATTGACAAGGATTGGGTTGTCGTTGCACTTAGTATAGTATGATTTTCGGGTTCCATACTATATGGTTATGGATGCAAAATATAATGTCCTGTAATTATGTTCATAGTCTCAAAATAAAGTTGTCATAAATTTTGTTCTCTAACTATTATTTTAATTGAATCACATTGACTAAGAAATAATTTTGGATGTGGTGCTTAAAGGAGCTGAAGTACATAAATATGTTTCGCTTCAACATTGTCATAATTTCCTGTACATGATGCATTTATGGATGATAACTTATGATGTGATCATAGTTTCCATCGAAATGCTAAAATGTTACATTGGCTTCTATCTCAATTGTGCTATTGCATGAGATGCAAGAATTAGGACTAGACTTAAACTTTATATTAAGTCTAAATGAGATGTTTGGTATGAATTATATTGAGTGCTAAGAAAGGCTTAAAGGAGTTCCAATTCTATATCATTTTATGAAAATGTTTTTATTTTGAAATGAATTGGAATTCTTGGATGTACATATTAAATGTTAATCTCATATGGATATGATCCATAAGTCCTTGTTAGAATCATTTGATCATTCAATTTGTTTTTGAAAATAAATTCTTTTTATATTATCTGAATTGATGAGTGAGTTCTACGCAATGGAAGACATCTTAAAAGCCAAGGCTAAGATCAATATGATTTAATTCAGATTCATAGTTTGAGCTGAAAGGTAAGGGTGGTAAGAAGAGGAATTATAATATCAAACATTTGAACAAGCTAGATGCCTTAGTAGTTGCCAAAAGGAAATTAGACTCAAAAGTATAACCAAAAGGAAAGTATTTCTGTTTTGGTAAAGCTAAGCATTGTCCATGATTGTCTTCTAGATGGAAATTTACATATTTTACTTTTCAAAGAGAAAGTTTCCATCCTTTGTAATTGTATGTTTTGGCACTTATGTCTAGATCTTATTAATCTAAATGATATTCAAGATTTGTGAAAGATGGGCTTTTATAACCATTATTTTATTATATTCCCAGTCTATGAATTCTATTTAGAGGATAATATGATATAGGGCTTTTTTTTGTAAAGGATGAAGTTCCAATGACTTTTTTAAGTTAGTGCATACATAAAGAAGGAATTGGGCTCTTTTAAAGGTAGATTATTCTAGAAGAAGAATATCAGAATTTGTTAAGAGACAACTATAAAATACATTTAGAAATGAGATGGTTGTATTAGATACACCACAAAACATATTCTGTAGCTAACTATTACACCGATACAATATCGTAGTGGGAGGATTATCAAATAAATTCATACTTTTGGAATAAACTTTTTAAGTCATTCCACGAGGATATGAATTTGATTCTTGGTCCTACATAAAGGCAACAGATGATATGAATATGGATTACTGGATCAAGGTTATGTGAATAGAATTAGATTCTATTTAAAGTTTAGAACTTGTAGAGGTGCCTAATGGCATTAAGCCTATTGTTTTCAAATAGGTCTACAAGAAAATGAGATTGATAGTTTGAAGGTACAAACCTTCAAAGTCAAGACTAGTGGCGAAAATATTTATGTAGAAAGAAATGGTTCGACTATGAAAAATTTTTTCACCAATAGTCAAGTTTGACTCTATCTAGATTCTCTTATTCATTATATTTCATTTGGATGAAATATGACAATGAATATCAAGAAAGCTTCTTTTAGTAGCAATATCGAGGAAGACATCTTTATGATGTAACTAGACTTGTTCATAGCAAAGAACCAGTAATGTTTAGTATGTAAGCTGCTTAAAGTCCATTTATGGACTAAAGCAAGCATCTAAATCATAAAATATCATATTTGATCAAGCAATCAAATTGTTTGATTTTGATCAAGTATTTGAAAGCCTTAAGTGTGTAAAAGTTATATAGAATAATAAATTTCTTAATGTATGTTGATGACATTCTAATCATTTAGAATGATGTAGAGTTATTGTCATCAATGAAGTTTTGGTTGTCTAGTCTAGTTTGATATAAACGACTTGACTTGGGAAAGATTGGTTACATCTTAAGAATTAAACTTTGGTTACAATTTAGATATTAGGATGTTGAGTCTATCTCAAACTGCTTAAATAGATTAGATTCTAGCCAAGTACAGCATGTAATACTTCAAGAAAGGATTCTTTCCTTTCAAGTTTGAAGTTCCTTTATAAAGGACTAGAGTCCTAAGACATATAAAAGGAAGTGCATATCAAGACGGTTCCTTATATCATATCAATAGGAAATCTCTATGCTATGCTATATACTAGGCTAAATATCTATTTTGCAGTGTGCATGATAAGCAAACATCAATTGAATCAAAGATCACTTAATTTAATGGGAGTAAAGCATATACTCAAATATCTTAGGAGAATAAGGGATTATATGCTTGTCCACCAAAGTGAGAATTTGATAATTACTAGTTGTACAAATATTGACTTGTAGTTTGATTCTAATTCATAAAGTTGGACTTCAAGATATGTGTTCATCCTAGGTGGTGAAGATACACATTAAGCGTAAGTATTATCTCATTAGAGAGATATGAGAACGTGAGATGTAGCAGTAGAAAAAGATAATTTATGCAATAAATCTGGCTAAAACTTGTTTTCAAACCTTGCCTTAAAGTGACTATGAATTACTCAAAAGGGAGATAGGTGTCGGATATATGGTAAATTGTCTTTGAGGGCAAGTGGGAGATTGTTGGGGTTTATGCCCTAAAATCCAATTTATTGACATGTCATAAATGATTAAATTGTTTAATTATATGAGACTATTTATTAATGAACTAATGAGACATTATCTTAGTCCATGAGATGCATAGTATGTGATTTATGTGATTTAGTCACAGAAGATATAAATCACAAATTCTTGGTAAACTCAGAATTTTAGTTCGTAGTTGGTGATGAAATTGGGCACTTCATCTGCGAAGAATATAACATATTAACTAAGATGATTTGTTTTGATCATGGAAGTGGAGACTTTTAGTTGGTATGTTGATATGTTATAAGAGTTAAGACATATTGAACTGGACCGCTGTGAGATTTATTATTTTCCTAACGACTGTCAAATGAATAATAAATCTCACGACTTCTATTTACATCAACTCTAAATCCTAAGAGGATAATGGACCTGATCATGAGGTGTAGGTTGCTTTGATATATCAGGAGTGAGACCTATAAGTCACGATCAAAATCTCAGTATGTTGGACAGTCGCATTTAGTGCTGATGGAACATATATTCTCAAGATGGAATTCATAATCTCTTAACGGAGATATAAAATATTTCCTTGAGATAAATTTAATGGGTTTGGTTTTTCAAAGTGTTGGGCCCAACCACTTTAGTAGGGAGTTACTAAAGTATATATTTATGAAATTGGATTTCATAAACATATGATGTATAACATAAATGATTAAACCGGGTACTCAAGAATTAAGATGAAGTAATTTTCAAAGTGGTAGTCAACTTTCATAACTTTGTATTACTACGAATATTTTAATGAAAGAGTTGCATGTATAATAAAGTCTTGTGATATAATCTATTAATAAGGCCTAGAGTGCAATTATATTCTTATAGTGGTATTGAATATAATTAATGGTAACTTTGAACTTGTCAAGAGTTGACAGAAAAGCCCAAAGCCCATTGGAACTAGAGTCTTATTTGTTCCCTTTGGTCCCACTACAAGCCACACACTAAAGCCCAATTGGAAAGGCCCAATAAGCCAACCCAATTAGATAATCAGTTAGTTATAAAGGGAGAAACATACAAAATTTTATTTTAAGAAAGAGAGACATCATTGTGAAATGGTATGTATGTGTGAGTGAAGCCACTCAATTATTTTCCCTTAGAAACTGATTGAGAGACCACACTTCTTGGGCGTAAAGTGGAATTGGTGTGAAGATTAAAAGTGTTCCCAAGTACTTCTAATCTTTTGTTTTGAATTTCACCACACCAAGGTACGCTATCTCGTTCTTAAATTCTGAAATTTACATGGTGCATGTTATCAATCATGAATGAAATAGATCCATGTTTGTTGCTTCTGCTGTGTGTTTTATATAAGATACAAAATCAGATTTTCCTACACAAGGGTGGTCTTGGAGTCAAAAACAGGAGGGTTTTGTGTTTTTTATCACAAGTGTGGGAGCTTGTTTTGCAAAGGCCAAAGAAAGAAGTAGTCCATGGATTCGGAGCTATCATGGGGTCATGATAGTTTGTTTTCTACTCGAGGTAGCAATAGAATGTTAATGGTCTAAGTTCTATTGTGTAAACTTCAATTCTTTCATAGTAGATTTGATTTTTACCTTAAGGATAGTTAGGTTAAATCCTCCCTAGGTTTTTTACTGGTTTGGTTTTCTTGGGTCATCATATCGTTGTGTTATTTATTTTTCCGCAGCTTTGTGTGATATGATTGTTTTTTCTTTAACCTAGATCTAAATAATGAACCTAAGTATTCACTTGGTTAATTAATTAAGTTAAACAATCTAGTTTATAGTGGTCTAAAAACGTACACCTTGATATTTGATGAAAATATGATTTTTTTTTTCAAAATGGATGAGGCATGGTCGAATGCCCCTAGTTCAACAATCGATGTGAATTTTGAAAAATCTTTTTGTGTAGGAACCTTCAATAAAGAAAAATTTGAGTAAAACAAGATCAAAATCACAAAATTGGGCAAAATAAGAACTGTTGAAATTATGGTAACATCTAAACTGAAGATTAACGGTGATTGTTAAGTAGATGAAAGATCCATGCCCACCTCCTGCAAAAGATTATTTCCATGAGCTTGTTAGTAATCAGTTATTATAAAAATGTTTTAGGCCAATGCCTCTAGTTTAGACATGCTTGCACAGAAAATTGATGATATGCTTAATGCAAAACATATGCTCCTAGCCTAAATTCACACAAAGAAATGTCTTGATTTCGAGCCTTTGAAATAAAAAATGTTTTTGTTTTTAGTGATTGTGACCAGGCCTTTAGAAAGGCTGCCTACGTACCTCTCTCATAGAGGATTAGGTCCAAACACAGTTCCCAAAAAAGTTTTGAAAAAATGAAGTTTTGAAAAATCTCTGTTTGAAAAATTGTTTCTTTTTTCTTTTTTTTTCTTTTTTTTTTTGAAAAATGAAATTCACTTAGAATGAAATTTTTTTTGAAATTTTATCTTTTCCAAATGAACAAAAGGTGATCCTTTAAACATCCTCTTTGACCAATCATAATGTTCAATTATTAACTCGATCTCATTGGCTAGAAAGGATTTGAAATAATTAAAAACATGTAATCAAATTTGCTTCTTCATTTTGAAAATTTTTAAATTAAGTTTTCAAAGAAAATCAAAGAAATGAAAGGCTTGGGAATCACATATCTTGGTGATAGGCCAAAAACGTATTAACCCCTTGTGATAAATTAACCAATTAATTTAGTCAAGTGAATTAGTTAAGTTAATTAACATACAAAGCACGTGGTAGCACAAACAAATCACCAATTAACTAAAGTATGCGGCGGAAAATAAATTAACATGGTGATTTATTTACGAATGGGGAAAACCTACATGGCAAAAACTCCACCGGGTGATTTTAAGGTCACCACTCCCGAAATTCCACTATTATCACAACAAGCGGTTACAAGTAAAGGAATCTCAGTACCTTATACAAACTTACAGTTAAACCCTTACCCCAATACCCAATTGGACTTGTTCTGTAGTGACAATTTCTCCTTTTGATGCACGGCTCCCAAGTACGTGACTAACCAATTGTGCGGATCCCAGTACGCAACTTCAATCACCAACTAAAGAAGTTTGTTGGCTGCAAAGTTCTTCAGTTCATCACACGATGAAGATCTAGAAGATGCTTGGTCATAAAACCCTACGGTGCACATACACAACAACTTCTTCACAAGAGATGAACTAGGGCAAAACTTTGTCTCCGGTCACAATTTGCTTGAACAGACTTTGCTCAATGCTTATACAACTTGCGAACACTTTGATGGCCCTTAAAACAATCCTTTTATATGTCTAGGGTTAGGAGAAAAGAAGGCCCAAAGACACAATCACGAATCCCAAGAAAATCATATCAGAATTTTGAAATTCTTAAACCTTGACAGATAGAAGCTGTTAAACAGCCGTCGAGTAGGTGCCGAGCACACGGGGCTTGAGACAGCTTATTTAAGCTCGATAGATGCAGCTGTCGAGATAGCTGTCGAGCTTTAATGAACTTGCACTTTCAGCTTTGTTTCTTGGATAGACTTGAATGGCTTTAATACTTGATCTTGAAACAAGGTTTCTTGAAGTATTAAAAACACCTAGATCTACCCAAATACAAGTGAAGTGCATTTTGTCAAAGGATTAGCCAATTACACAAAATATTGACATATGTTCTTAACAAGTGAAACACATATGTCCTAACACTTGGGAACAAGCAAGAAAGGGAAAAATCCTAAATTTGAAGATTTAAAAATTCTTGAGAATTTGGAAAGTTGTTCTCTTGAGAGTTATTTTCTGTTGGAAGCAAACAAAGGGAGTTTTTGGAGCTTAGAAAAAAAAAATTTTAAGACACTTGAGAATTTGTGAAATTTTGTCTTTTAAAGATATCAGCCAATGGGGCTTGATAATCTTGAGCAGTTTTCCTTTGTAATCCAAGAGAAAATATCACCAAAACTACATGTGTGCTTTCAATCAGCAAGACCTCAAGGAGGGCTTTATTCAAAGGTTGTATTGTGGGTGGGTTCAGGTTATTAAAAGGAAGGATATAAAGGCTCAAAACCCTTATGATATTTCCCCAAGTATGCAATACTTTAAATTCAAGCATTTGAAGATTTTTTCCACTTCTTCCATCATTGACTCTCGTGCTAAAATCCTTGTCATGTTCATCATTGTCTCATTGGTCTTCATTGATTCCTTTCATTTGGTCTTCATTGATTTTTTAGCTTGGCAAACTTAGCATCCTATCTTGTGGTCAGATCACTCATTCTTATTTTTGTTTTTCTCATTTTTTTGAAATATATATATATATATTTTTTTTTTTGCCCTAATTTTTACTTAGGCCACCTTTTTTGGTTTTCAGCCTAACATGCTTTTTTTTTTTTTTTTTGCTCTAATTTTTACCTAGACTGCCCTTTTTAGGTTTTCAACCTAGCGAGCTTTTCTTTTTCTTTTTCTTTTTTTTTTAATTTTTTTTTTGGGAATTTTATTGGCTTTCACTCAATTGCATTTTTTTTGTTCTTTCAATTTAACAGACTTCCATCTTTCCTGGATGAATTTGTATTTCTCCTTGATACCCTCTTATCCTTTCTTGACTTGATTGAACACACTTTTTTGATGAAATATATCTTACTTTTTCTTTTCCTCATCTTCCTCAATTCAATTGAATTTTGCTTTTGATGAATCTTCATTTTTGCTCATCCTTCTCAACTTGAATGATCTTTCATGGAATTTCATGTCTCTTGTGTCTTTTGATGAATCAATATTATCTCACAACTTGATGAAAATTCTTGCATTCACTTCTCCCTCTCTCATTTTTTTTTTCTTCTTTTTTTTTTTTTTTTTTGGTTGAAGCCTTTTCCACCTTGTTGGCCTTCTCTTTTTTCTCACAATTTGATGCTTTCTCAAAATCTTATCTCTCCTTGGTGGATTTTTTTTTTCTAGCTTAATGAATTGAACTTTCACTTTTCTTTGATGAACTCTCTTTCCTAAACTTGATAAACTCTTCATCTTTTCCTTCTTCTGAACCGGTCTCATTGTCTTCATTGAGGACCATACCAAGTGGTGCTAAATCCATAAGGTCAATACTTCCTCATCTTGAGATTTAAGCATGCATACTTAATTTTCCCACCCAAGGTTTAAGTTTTTACTGGGTTCATTGAAAAACAGGCTAACTGTTTAAAGGCTCAAGTTGGCAAGCAATGGATAATTATTGTAATAGGTGTCAAGGAATAATGTGGGTTACCAAAGGCGGCCTCCTATCCCTAGTGATGCTTTCTTGTAAGCACAGTGACTTAAACTCCTTTAATAAATTGTTCTTGGAATAGAAGTATAAATGCTCCATTGATTTGACAAAAAATTTTTGAGATATGGATTGAGTGTATATGGTTTCAAAAATTTGGATGAATGGATGAATTTCTTTGATTGCCTTTTAGGACATTTTCTTATCATATTTTGAATGTTTAGCAAAAGTCTTTACATAGATTGAATGAAGTTAAATCCCTCTTTGGAACAAATTGATTGGTAGAGCAATTAATCGTCATGATTTGGAATAAGCTTTGTCAAATGGATCATCTTGTATTCTCTTGAAAAGAAGGCTTTTTGAAAACTTTTGGAGTCTTTGAAAAGAAGGCGTTGGGAAAATCTTGGAGTCTGTGAAAGAACAAAAAAAGTTTTTAGAAAAAGGTTACTAAGAAGTCCCAATGTCCCTAGTCCAAATTTTTTTTGAAAATGAATTGAAGGCCCAATGCCCCTGGTCCAAAAGATTTTTTTTTTTTTTGAATTTTTTATGTACATATGAACAACATGATGAATCAAATGCATCAAATACAACATGGATTTTATTGAGTAAATGGCCCACTAGAAAGTAAATGCTAAATAAACAATAAAACTAAAGAGCTAATCTAAAAACTTGTAAGATGAAATTCAAGCAAAGTCTGGATGGCTGGCCGACGATGGTGGAGTTATGACTTGTTTGTCAATCAGATTTTGAATGGAACATCGCAAATTGATGCATTTGTCAGTCTGATGGCCAGGATCTTGATGATATTTGCAGAACTCATGTGACTTGTAACCTTTAGGCAGTGGGCTCGGAGGAGGTCGAGGTTCAAGTGGGCAAAGATGCCCTTCAAGTTTGAGCTTTTCAAACAATTGGCTTATAGGCATATGGAGTTCATTGATCTTCTTTCGAGGCCTAGAATTGACAATTGATGATGTTCGGGGAACTATAACATTGATTGCCTCCTTATTGGTAGTGTAGGTTGCAGCTTTCTCAAAAATGAAGCCTTCTTCATTCTTCAACATGCCATTATTGATAACATCTTCCACTTGAGTACCAGCTAAGACCAATGCTTTGAAGTTCGGAAAATATTGGGCAAAAAGATGCTTGTGGAATCTGGGTAACAAATTCTTCACCACCATTTGGATTTTCTTTTCTTCACTAGGTCTTGTGGTCATCTGGGCTGCCTTGGCTCTTTATTTAGTTATGAAGGCAGAAAAGGACTCCTTCAACTGTTGTTTAGTAGTCTCCAAGTCTCTCCTTGTCACAACCACTTCTATGTTGTACTTGTACTTGATTGTGAAACTCGTGGCAAATGTCCTCCCAACTCTTTGCTCTAGCATTGTCTAGGTTAAGGAACTACCTAAGAGCGGCTCCATTCAAAGTATTTTGAAACATTTGAGCAAGTAGTTCTTCAGTTGCTCTTTGGGGCTGCATAGCCCTCATGTACATCTTTAAATGGGACTTTAGGCAACCAGTCTCGTTGAACTTGTCCAAGGTCGGAATCTTGAACTTTGGAGGCAATCTCATATATGGGAAAAGCAAGAGTCATTGGTAATCCATAAGGCCTTCCATTTTGTAGGCCCTTTTGATCATCTCTTCCACCTTATTTATCCTTTCATTAATCTTCTTCTCACCCTCCAGGATAGCTGTATTCTGATCAGTCTTATTCTTCTCTTGGCTACCCTTCAGGTTCTGAAACTGTTGTACAATAAATTTCATGTCTTCCTTTAACTAGATTTGACTTGCTACCACAATGTTCAGTAGCTCTTGAGTGTTCACCGGCTCTTTAGTGTTTGGATGTTCTTCCTCTTCTGCCATGGTGATGAGGTCTTCAGACTTCTTGTGGCTAGAGCTGTCTTGTAAGTTGAACACAAGATTGAGATGTTGTAACTACAGAGTACCTTCTATACTGACAGGCCTCAGTAGGTGATGGGCTTGGAACTGGAACTGCTATCTTGAGTGTTGTCCTTGGATTCTCTTTGGAGTCTTCCCTCTGATCTCGAACAAATTCTCTTTTAAGAAAAGGCTTGGTTGGGTCAAACAAAGCTAGGTCTCTATCTACATCAATCAGCCAAACAAACACATGCAATGATGCAGTGCAATTTTAACATAGATCGACCTAAGAGTAGGTTCTAAGTCATTACATTGAAGGGTGGGTTTGTTGTTTCATTGTTTCCCATAGCTAGGATGTTACACCTCCCAACTTGTAATGTAATGAACATTACGTTGGTCCAAATGGCATAGTCTATCCTTTATAGTCAACAAGAAATGATTCAGTGACTTTGGGCTATGAGTTGGTGAGTTTGCCACTGGGTACCCGAATCTAATGAAACCCGATGATCCATGTTTACTACCACCATAAGTTGAGATGGGTGCATACATATTTGTTGTTTTGATGACACACACTATAACAGTTAGGGAAAGCTTTTAGCAATCAACATGGCAATACAAACAAAAAATAACATACAAACATCTTAAGACATAGGCCACCAAACAAACAACATCATACAAAAGATAAGGGTATATAGTTGGTCACTGAAAGTCTAACACAAAGCTTAGCCCTCAACATCCCCACTGGAGTTGCCACTGTGAGAGACCGCGAAAAAGGGGGTGCTCTCAAAAAAGAGATTTGGGCGCTTTGGGCACCTCTCTTTTTGGGTAAATGTGTGGAGTCACCACTTATTTTTTTATATGAAAAAAAAGTACAATTACATGTCCAAAATACATCAAATATCATTAAAAAAAGTACAATTTTGGTAGCATAACCTTACAAGGCTTTAGTCCTAATTACAATCTATACAAAAATACG
This sequence comes from Lithocarpus polystachyus, assembly GCA_033629205.1. Taxonomy (NCBI): domain Eukaryota; kingdom Viridiplantae; phylum Streptophyta; class Magnoliopsida; order Fagales; family Fagaceae; genus Lithocarpus; species Lithocarpus polystachyus. Next base: position 32,400,791 of record CM066171.1, read on the forward strand.
AAACTTTGATCCTAGTTACAATCCACCAAAAATAAAAGACAAAACACTAGTCTGCTTATCCAAAAACCTAAGTTCGGGGGCTAGGTTACGGAATGGGAAGGTGTTAGGCACCTATTCCGCCTAGACAGAATTTGGTCTTCTAGACTCTAATGACTATTATATACCCTTTTGTATGATGTTGAATGATATGTTGTAACACACATAACAAACACTTGACAAAGTTAATTTAAACAAATTTATCTAATGGATATGTCCTATTTTAAAAGAAAAATCAGATTTGTTTTAGAAAAAAAAAATGAGATTTGATTTGTAAAAACCAAATCTGTTTTTGTAATGGGTAAAAAAATAGGATTGGGTTAGTAAAAATCAAATCTGCTTTTATAAGATAAAAAAAAAGGGATTTGATTTGTAAAAAGCAAATATGTTTTCTTAAAAGGGTAAAAAAAAGATTATTTTTGTTGAGAAAAATCAGATTTGTTTTGAAAAGTTAAAAAAAAAATGAGATTTGATTTGTAAAAAAATCAGATCTATTTTTTAAAAGTAAAAAAAAAAATGTTAAAATGGGATTCATATTCTTGAGATAAACTTATTATGCATGCATCACATATTAAAAAGAAAGACTTTAACCTAACTCTTAATTCCTTCTTTGAAATTTCAAAATCTACAATTTTATAAGAAAGAAAACTTTTTTAGAAAAATTTTCAAACTTGTATTTAATGAAAATACAGATCTGTTTTGTGGTTAAATCTATATTTAAGGAAAATATAGAATAGTTCTGTGATAAAAAATTACAAATCTGTATTTAATGAAAATACAAATAAGTTTTGTGACCAGAAAAAAATACAAATCTGTATTTAATGAAAATACAGACCAGTTTTGGATTTTAAAAAAAGGTTTTAATGATCATTAGCAGATTCTGAAATCAAAGAAAAAAAATTAAAACAGACAATCAACTAAAGAACATGTCAAAGAAAATTCCAACTAAGTATCTAAGCATGGCAAACATGAATTAAAAACAAGGCATAATAAAATCAAACATATTAACCAAATTCATGCAATGAAAAATTGATGGAAAAATACATGTTTGTATCGCATACAAAACATACACAGCGAAAAATTAACGGATCTACTTCATTTGCAATTGATAACATGCACTATGAAAGTTTTAGAATATAGAATCAAGAGAGGGTACCTTGGTATGGTGAATTTCAAAACCGAAGATGAAAAGCACTTGGGAAAACTTTTAATCTTCACTCCGATTCCACTTGATGCCCAAGATGTGTGGTCTCTCAATCAGTTATATGTGTTTGTTCTAGGGAGAATGAGAAAGTGTCCAACACTTACATACAAACCATTTCATTAAGAAGTCTCTCACCTTTTTAAAATTCTGTATGTTTCTTCCTTAATAACTGATTATCTAATTGGGCTAGCCTTTTGGGCTTTTCCAATTAGGCTTTAGTGTGTGGCTTGGAGTGGGACCAAAAGGGAACAAATAAGACACTAGCTCTAATGGGCCTTGGGCTTTTCTGTCAACTCTTGAAAAGTCCAAAGTTACCATTAATTATATTTAATACCACTATATAAATATAATTGCACTCTAGGCCTTATCAATAAATTATTTCTCAAAACTTTATTGCACATGCAACCCCTTCATAAAATATTCGTAGTAATATAAAGTCATGATTGTAGACTGCCATTTTGTAAATTACTACATCTTAATCCTTGAGTACTCGGTTTAATCATTTTAAAGTTATTCATCATATATTTATGAAATCTAATTTCATAAATATATACTTTAGTCTTACTAAAGTGGTTAGGCCTAACTCTCTGAATAACTGAACTCATTAAACTTATCCCAAGGGAATATTTTATATCTCCATTAAGAGACTATGAATTCCATCTTGAGAATATATGTTCCATCAACACTAAATGTGGCTGCCCAACATACTGAGGTTTTGACCAATACTTTAGATCTCACTCCTGATATATCAAAGCAACCTACACTTCATGATTAGGTCCATTATTCTCTCAGGATTAAGAGTTCATGTAAATAAAAGTCGTGAGATTTATTATTCATTTGACAGTTGTTAGAAGAATAATAAATCTCACGGCGATCCACGATCAAGACAAATCATCTTAGTTAATATGTTATAGTCTTCGCAGATGAAATGCCTAATTTCATCACTGACTACGAACCAAAATTCTGAGTTTACAAAGAACTTGTGATCTATATCTTCTGTGACTAAATCACATATTATGCATCTCATGGACTATATGACAATGTCCAAATATTCATGTTTCCATTATTTTAGATAATAATAAAACAACTTTATTAATCATAATATTAAGTCATACATCATTTAATAAATAATGTCATACATAATATCACACATGGCATCTTACAATAGAATTTAAGGGTACTAATCCTAACAACAATCACAACATATTAATTAATGGAAAAGAAAAAAACAGACAAAAGAATGAAACTAGATACCTCTTGCATAAGCGCACCCTTCACTTAAACGAATACTTTAGGAATCAAAGTTTTCACTTCTTTGAGGTCTAAAATACTTTACTTACCAAAAAGAAGTTCTTAAAGCAAAAGCCTCCAGAACGTCGTTAACGTAAGGCAAGTAGAGAAGTCAAAAAAAGAAAAGCCCTGAATTTTGATCTTCTTCCTCTATTTATAGAGGTTGGGATGCTTAAAAAATAAGCTGAATGAGATCAGATACGAATTGGAACGGGTCCTTATCTCTAAAAACCTGAAGAAAAAAAAAATAAGTTTTATCTCAATCAGGAGGTTCCTAGGCCGAGCCACACATTTGGTCCAATCGGCACTTAGGAAGTGCCAATCAGCACTTGCCATGTGCGAACAACACTCTTGGAGTGCCAACAGGCCCTCCTGGGTACCAGGCCTGCGTATGAGTTTGGATTGATTTGGACTCCTTTTTTAAGGATTTTTGAGCTGGAAATTGCACCTAAACGCATTTTTAATCTGTGTTCTAAAAATTAATCCGTTTTCCTTGATATTGAGGTCTTTAAAGTGATAATAATCTTATAGATAAATATTCTAAAAGGACTTAATTGGCCACAACTTCTTTGTTATCTAATTATTCTCTTTATTCCCACGCAAGTAGGCTTATTTTTGACACTAACCAACAACCAATCACAAAATTATTTAATTAATTTTAATTGTTTAACCAATCAAAATTAATTTAAATTAATCACACGTGGTTGATTCCACCCAAACAAAATGCATGCGGAGCATGAAAACTTGATCATGTGATCTTTCAATCCGATGGTCCGATTTGGAAATCGGACATACCATCACGACCGTTAGAATTTTAAGATCATTTTTGTGATATGCAATGAATGAATTAATGCATGTAATGTAACTCTAAATTTTGGGTATATGAATGGTCACTCTAGTCATCTCCCAAGATTAAATTATGGGTGCAAAATCGAGTGTCTAAAGATTGTTAGGACTCCTAAATTTTTTTAGAATTAAGATTTAAACTATCCAATGGTAAAAATAATGAATTTTTATTTTTGTCATAAAAATGACTATTTTTCCCTTAGTAAGGAGGTTAAATGGAGATTGCAAAACTAGTGTTTACACCATTGGATTATAGTGAGAATATTTTTAAGGCATTTTAAAGTGTAAGTTTTTTTTTTTTTTTTTCTTAAATAAAGGTCAAGTGTTGAGGACCAATTATACATTCTTCATTGTTTATTTATTTTTTATCTTGACTAAGAAAAGAATCTTACCATTATACTATATTAATTTTTTTTTTTTTGGACAAAACTATATCAAACTGTTTAACTAGTATATTGTGGGTTCTAATTAGCTCAAATATATATTAAAATTTCATTACTAAATTTTTTAAAAAAATTAAAAGAAATTTTTTTATTCATTTTATAATATTTTAAATCATCAATCATAATTTTTCTTTCACTAAAAATTCGTTGTGAAAGATTTTCTTTGGTTTGCGTTTAAATCTCTACTATACATAATTATAATTTCACTATTTTCAAAATTACTTATATTGTTTAGTTTAAATTAATCATCCTAAGAACAAAAATGAAGGACAAAAAGAGATAACTTGGTGATTGCTAAATTATATATATATATATATATATATATATATATGAATTCTATTATATTAGTATCTAACTTTATAGTCATACTTTCTATAATAAATAGAGATTATGTTTTACCACCTTATACTATATCTCATATTTTACTTTGCATCATAAATTTTTAGAATGCACATTTTGTACCTTAAATTCATAGTCTTGATGATTTTTCCTTCATCACCTAAACTTCAGATTAGGACAAACATATTAAAAGTAAGAATCCTTGTATGACTAAAAGTTTGAATGGTTATCTTAGAGCATTCATAGCAAAGGTGGCAAAACTAGTCCAAAGCTATTTTAGCTCTTCAAATCACCAAAATTAACCTACATCAATGTTGCTATATCTAAATATTTTTAACTCTTAGCTACAATAGACTGTTATTTATAACAGTCCACTGTTGCAACTCTTATTTATTTTTTATTGCTTTTTATTCTCTCTTACCTCCCCTCTTTCTCTAACTCTTGGACTCCCTCTCTCTCTCTCTCTCTCTCTCTCTCTCTCTCTCTCTCTCTCTCTCCAATCACCAACATCAAGAACTCTCTAATCAAGCAAGTAGCTCTGACGATTCCGATCATCGACAACCCTTCCCTCCCAAGCCTCACATTCTGAACATGGATTCTAGGAAGCCTAGCATGTGGCCTCCTCTCCTTTCTCAACCAATTCTTCTAGTACCACAAAGAGCCTTATAGACACCACATTTTGTACCCCTTAAGACTCGGGCCCCTGTTCCCTAATGATGCAGAAATTCTAAGACCCCAAGGTTAGTTTAAGGCCCAATTAAATGTTCAATTGAGTTGAGAAATGTTAAAATGAAAAATATAACTTTTAATAAGAAAATATATCTATTTTTGAAAAATTAAGGCCAAGGAAGCCCTTGGTATGCGCACGCAAGACTCATCGTGCACGCGTAGCCATGATGCATATAGGGTTCCAGAAACATAACAAAAGCAAGTTCTCTGCATTAATGCTAAGGTTTAGAATGAATCCCACATTGTATGGGAGTCATTCCAAACCCCTATTTTCACAATATAAATAGCCATACATGGTACCTTTTCAAAATAGACAGAAATCCTAAAGGAAAACACTAAGATTCACTAGAAATAGTGAATCAAAGAGAGTTTTACACAAAACATCCTCAAGTCAATTTTCTTTTGATTAGGGCTTTATTATGCCTTGATCTTTGAGTTTAATATTACTAATCACTTTTCCATTGATTGTGATTAGATTTGACTGAAAGGAATGGTCAAAAATCAAGCCTAGGAGCTTTTGTTTTGAGGTATCAAGTTCTAAACTTCTTTTTCTCTCTTTTCTAGTTTTAATTTTCCTTTTAATCTTGTTTCATTGCTTGTATTCTATTTTTATATGTTTGTATAGTTTGAGTTTTTGTAGTGTTTTAAAGCATGTTAGGTTGTTAAAATTATTCTTTTGAAGCTCTACTTTGTTTTCTAGTTGCTGTGTTCTTGGCTAGGGTTTTCGGGCCGAACCCGTGTGCGCATAATCCTGCCTGCGCTGTGTTCTTGGCTAGGGTTTTCGGGCCGAACCCGCGTGCACATATTCTTGCCTGCGCACGCAGGCTGGATTATGCGCACACAGGCCTGTTCATGCGTGTGCATGATCTTGCCAGAAATCCTAACCCTAGTTTTTTTATTCTGTTTCTTATTTCCTTGCATAAAGATGTTTCTGTTTTAATCCTCCTTTGTATGTATAAGTCTTTATTTTATAGTTTGATTATTTGTTTGCTATCCACATGTTAGAATTAGGGTTTATCTCGTGTTTCCTTGTTTTGATGCCATGGACATGCATTCACATGTTCATGCATTAATGCCATAGGTGCTAAGGTTCAGTAAGCTAAGTAAGGTAAGTCATGCATTCATATGAACATGCATTTTGTTTGTAATCTTGTTTAGGATTGATGAACGTGATATGATGAATAAGCATGTTGTGTTCTTAATGTTTTCCATTGATCTCTTGACTATACCATGATTTGTTTATTGCCTATGTTTTTGCCTTGAATATGATATGATGACATGGTGTTAGATGAATGTTAGGTGGATGATATGTATGATAGTAACATGCTAGGGTTTATGTTATACCATGCTAGATTAATGCTAGGTTGATATGACATGAAAGCTAGATGAATGTTAAGCTTTGGTTGATTGACATGACAGATTATGATTAGGTTTTTGGGATGATTGATGCCATGTTGTATGCTTAGATGTATGCTAGTGTGTGTGTGAGTTAGAATGCAATATTGAGTATGTCTTTAATAAGGTTAAGACATAAGACACAATGAGAGGAAGCCAACCCTAAGGTTTGGTGGTTTTGGGTGCCTAACACCTTCCCAAAACCGTACCTAAACTCCAAACTCATATCTTTGGTAGTAAGATCATAAAGGTCATTCCTCGAGAGGATGCTTTATATATAGTTCCTAGACCATTGCAAAAACTAGGTGGCGACTCCCCATTGTGTCCACAATGGCTACTCCACTGGGATAATGAAGGCTTATTCAATACTTGTTTGCACACACATCACTTGGTTCTATTGTCCACTTACCTTGGTTGGTGATGAGTGGGAAATGGAAGGCTCCATTCGGGCCCAAGTCTTTCGAAGTTCATCCCACCAACTTACAATGTGTGCCATTGCCTATGATGACCTTTGAGTATGTTAATAGTTTGCCACCAATCCACAAAGGTCCACTTAGGCCCTCAGTTGGAATCACAGCCCACCTAGTTATAAATGACCTACTTATCTATCCTTTTAGTTTTAAGGAGCCTACCCACACTTAGAGAGATCCTAAATCCTTTCAAAAGAGGGTACCTTTTTATATATCTCTTGTTTTTTTAACCATATATCTTGTGATCACCTAATTCTAAAGGACAAATAAAAGATGTAAAAATGGAAGGATGACCCTAAAGTTATGGCATACCCTAAGACAATTGGGATAAGAGAAAATAATTCCTCGCATATAAGTGGCTTATCCCTAAATCTAAAGGTATATCTTAACTTGAAAGGTTCATATGACCATAGCCTAATTGCTATCATAAGTCCATATCAAAAAGCCCTTTTGAAAAGAGGACTTTTAGGCTAAAATAACAAGTACGCTATGGACTTAGCATCCAAAATCCTACAAAGTCAATATGAATTTCCCTAATGTTGGGCCTCTTTGACGTATGTCTACGCCCAAAATGATGAGAACGTCATTGACCTTGAGAGGAAGACTACAATATATTCTAGCTAAAAGGCTACTTCAAAAAAAATGAATGATAATAATGAAATGAAAGAGAAGAGCCCAAATGTGATGAATATATTGTAAGCCCATGTTTAAGACAGGGTTGAAAATCTCTAATTACATTCTAATGAAAGCCCATAAGTGTAAGATGAGAGCATCGTTATAAATGGACTACCTAAGGAAATGAAAGGCAAGGTTCATAAGAGGAAAGGGAGTGATTTTGTAATTGGGCCTCCATTAAAATGAACTTAAAGACTTTCTAAGAACATCTAATAATCTAAAAGGAGACTTTTAATTGGGACATGTACTTAATGAAAATGGGCCCTTTTTTCAGGCATCATTGCATGTAGACATCGCATTTTGTACCCCTTACGACTTGGGCCCCCATTCCCCAATGATGCTAAAATTCTAAGACCCAAGGTTGGTTTAGGGCCCAATAAAATGTTAAATTAACTTAAGGAATGTTAGAATGGAAAATATGAATTTTAATGAGCAAATAAATCTATTTTCGAAAAATAAGGACCAAGGAAACCTTCGCCCTGCATGCGTACGCGGGCTCAAAGCTGCGCACGTATGGAAGATTCTAGAAACTATAAAGGAAAGTTTTTTGCATTAAAAATGAGTTTTGGAATGAATCCCACATCGTTTGGGAGTCATTCCAAACCCCTATTTTCTCAATATAAATAGCCATACATGGTACCTTTTCAAAAACAAACAAAAATTCTAAGAGAAAACACTAAGATTCACTAGAAACAGTGAATCAAAGAGGGAGTTTTTCACAAAACATCTTCAAGTCAATTTTCTTTTGATTAGGCCATCTTTTGGCCTTGATCTTTAAGTTTAAGATTACTAATCACATTTCTTATTGATTGTGAACAGATTTGACTAAAGGGAATGGTCTAGATTCCACATGCGCATAATCTTGCCTGCACGCGCAGGCTAGATTATGCGTACGCAGGCTTGTTCATCCGTGCGCATGATCCTGCCCAGAAACCCTAACCCTAGTTTATCTTATTTTGTTTCTTATTTTCTTGCATAAGGATGTTTTGGTTTCAATCCTCCTTTGTATATATGAGTCTCCCTTTCATTGTTTGATTGTTTGTTTGCTTTTCACATATTAGAATTAGGGTTTATCTTATGTTTCTTTGTTTTGATGCCATGAACATGCATTCATATGTTCATGCATTAATGCCATAGGTACTGAGATACAACAAGGTAAGTGAGGTAAGTCATGCATTTACATACACATGCATCTTTAAATATGATCTTGCTTTGATGATGAGTATGAACATGTGTTGTTTGGGTGAATTTTTATGGATATATAGAAGCAATCATATGTTATTTAGATCTTTCCATGCTTATGTTTCTGCCTTGATTTGTTGTTTAGGCCTTGGATATGATACGGTGACATGATAATAGATGAATGTTAAAGTTGATGTGAGAGGCCATGAATGCTAGGTTTGGATTGTGATATTCCATGCTAGATGAATGTTAGGAGATGTCATGATAGATGAATGTTAAGGTATGTCATGATAGATGAATGATTAGGTCTTTTTGGGATGATTGATGCCATGTTGTATGCTTTGATGTATGCTAGTGTGTGTGTTAGTTAGAATGCAATATTGATTCTGCCTTTAATAGGGTTAAGACATTAAACACAATGAGAGGAAGCCAACCTTAGGGTTGGGCCGTTTTGGGTGCCTAACACCTTCCTAAAACCGTACCTAAACTCCAAACCCATATTTCTAGTTGTAAGATAAAAAAGTTCTTTCCTCGAGAGGACACTATATATATATGGCTCATAGACCATTGCAAAAACTAGTTGGCGACACCCCATTGTGTCCACATTGCACCACCAAGGTCAAGAAAACACATCCCCATTCCAATTTGGATCCGAGAAAAGCATGGTAGGTGTTTGGTCAAGATTGGGGACACATATCAAGAGGAAGAAGAGGAGGAAGTATCTCAAGAAACAATGGCTGCCCAATTGATGACAACAGCACAAAAGATCCTAAAGGCTTGGACGAACATAGTGAGTCCCTCAAAAAGATGGGGAGTCGCCTCACCAAACTAGAAAAGGCCAAGTTGAAAAAGGCCATACATGTAGAGATTCCCAATGATGAAGAAGAGGAAGGTTAGGATGAAAGAGACAAGGCTGATTATGAAAGGAACAAGCAATTTGAGAAACTCACGGTAGAAACCATAGCCATAAGGGAGAAGATGCAAATAGCCTTTCACAAGGCCCAAGGGATGGATGATTGTCTCTATAACATAGGGGGCATAAGCTCCAAAAATCCCATTGCATAACCTCCAAAGTTCAAGATTTTCAATGCGGAAAATTTTGATGGAACTGGAGATCCAAAGCAAACTTTGCATGCATTTCCTCTCTCACTCATAGGAGGTGCATCAAGATGGTACTATATCTTGGATCCTAGAGAGACTAAGGTATGGAATGAGCTAGTGGAGTTATTTGTGGATTAATTCATTTTCAATACTATGATTGATGTGATTTTAGGAGATTTGGAGACCACTAAGCAAGGACTAGGGGAAACATGTTGGGAAATCATCATGTTTGTATCGCATACAAAACATACGCAGCGGAAAATAAACAGATCTACTTCATTCGCAATTGATAACATGCACTATGTAGGTTTCAGAATATAAGAACAAGAGAGTGTACCTTGATGCGGTGAAATTCAAAACCGAATGAAGAAGAACTCGGGAATACTTTCAATCTTCACTCCAATTCCACTTGATGCCCAAGATGTGTGGTCTCTCAATCAGTTCTATGTTTCTAGAGAGAATATGAAAGAGTGTCTCTCTTCCTTATTTTCATTACCATTATTGTAATTAAACATACAAACCATTTTATTCTATATAAAATTCTGTATGTTTCTCTCCACATAACTGATTATCTAATTGGGCTAGCCTTTTGGGCCTTCCCAATTGGACTTTAGTGTGTGGCTTGGAGTGGGACCAAAAGGGAACAAATAAGATACTAGCTCCAATGGGCCTTGGGCTTTTCTGTCAACTCTTGACAAGTCCAAAGTTACCATTAATTATATTTAATACCACTATATAAATATAATTGCACTCTAGGCCTTATTAATAAATTATATCCCAAGACTTTATTATACATGCAACCCCTTCATAAAATATTCGTAGTAATACAAAGTCATGAATATAGACTGCCACTTTGTAAATTACTACATCTTAATCCTTGAGTACCCGGTTTAATCCTTATGAGTTATTCACCATATATTTATGAAATCCAATTTCATAAATATATACTTTAGTCTTACTAAAGTGGTTAGGCCTAACTCTCTGAATAACTGTACCCATTAAACTTATCTCAAGGGAATATTTTATATCTCCATTAAGAGACTATGAATTCCATCTTGAGAATATATGTTCCATCAACACTAAATGTGGCTACCCAACATACTGAGGTTTTGACCGTTACTTTAGATCCACTCCTGATATATCAAAGCAACCTACATTTCATGATCAGGTCCATTATTCTCTCAGGATTAAGAGTTCATGTGAATACAAGTCGTGAGATTTATTATTCAATTGACAGTCGTTAGGAGAATAATAAATCTCACAGCGGCCCAGTTCAATATGTCTTAACTCTTAAAACATATCAACATATTAACTAGAAGTCACCACTTCCATGATCAAGACAAATCATCGTAGTTAATATGTTATAGTCTTCGCAGATGAAATGCCCAATTTCATCACCGACTACGAACCAAAATTCTGAGTTTACAAAGAACTTGTGATCTATATCTTCTGTGACTAAATCACATAAATCACATACTATGCATCTCATGGACTATTTGATAATGTCCGAATATTCATGTTACCATTATTTTAGATAAGGATGAACAACTTTATTAAACACAATATTAAGTCATACATCATTTCTCACATAATGTCATACATAATATCATACATAGCATCATACAATAGGATTTAAGGGCACATATCCTAACAAAACATTCTTCGAATACATGACAAGGTGGAAAGGGAAGGCATCTAGGATGGTTAATAAGCCAAATGAGAAAGATTAAATCAACATGATTATCAAGAATTTGCGCCCAACATATAATAGTAGGCTCTTGTCATTGCCTATTAGTTCTTTTGGGGAATTATGTGATTGTGGAACTAGGATAGAGGATGCCATCAACAATGGACAATTGGAGAAAAGTGAGAGCAAACCTCCAATCAAAAAGACATCTGAAGGAGGAGCAACTACCTCCAAAGCACCCAATCCTATGAATATAAATGCCATCATACCTCAACAAACCTTAGCCTACTTAAGCTTCACAAAGAAAATCTGCCAAGAATTTTCAGACCTAGGAATGACCCTTGCCCAAGCATATGAAAATCTGACTTCCAAAGGATTCATCAAGCCTCTAAATCCCATACCTATGCCTAATCTCGTGCCTCCTTGGAACCTCAATGAGTATTGTCACTACCACCAGAAATCCGACCATAAAACCAACAATTGCTTCCGCCTCAAACATGAAATACAAGACCTCATAGACAGTGGAACCCTCCTAAATCCCAATATCATCACCAAGCATAGAATTAAGAAGAACCCTTTGCTTGATTTTCACCGAGTTCCTCCTCTATATTAGAATTGGGTGCAAATAGATAAGATCGAATGGAATTGTTCAAAATTGATAAAGACTGTGGATGTTAATGTTGTGGAAGTTCAAGGAATATGGGATGAAGAAGATGAGATTCTAAAGAATGTGATGGCTGTATGGGGGATACTTCCCAAAGGAATGATCGAGCTAAAGAAAAGAGTCATGGAGGGCAATGTGGCCAACATTACTAGGAGTGGGAAACACTACAAACCATCCTTTTTGGAGAAGGATCATCCTGGTAGGGATATGGGAGAAGGGTCTAAGCTCGCGGAACCTAAAGGGAAAGAAGAGAAAGAGGAGGAAGATCGAGTTTTGACTCAATTGAAGAAAATTCAAGCTCATGTATCGGTATGGGGCTTGCTTATGGCTTCTCACAAGCATTGTAGTGCTCTCTTGGATGCTTTGAATGGGAAGGAGGTGCATATAAAAACTACACCACAAGAAGTACTATCTCTCATAGGAGTTAAGGCTCCATCTCATCCTTTTCTTGCTTTTTTTGATGAGGAGCTTCCTCTCGAAGGGGTCACTCACACTAGACCTTTGCAAATCACCATTGAATGCATGGGCACCAAGGTTCCTATGGTGTTGATCGATAATGGATCCGCATTGAATGTATGCCCTTTTAGGACCGCTCTTACCATTGGCCTAGATGTGGAGACAATCATACCCTTTCCTTTGACCGTTAAGGCATAGAACAATACTTCAAGGAAAGTTATAGGGGCTTTCAAAGCTCCTTGCAAGATTGGCCCAATGGAGACAATTCTGGAATTCCATGTCATGGACATCACTCCTAACTACAACCTTCTTTAAGGAAGGGCATGGCTTCATCCTATTGGGGCTATTCCCTCTTCTCTGCACCAAAAGATAAAGATCCCATGAAAGGGAGGGATTGTTGTAACCTAGCACTAATTTGTGGACTTAAGGAAGGAGGAAGTGAGTGATAACGCCTTAAAATATATACTTGTTATATATTTATGTGAGCATTATCTCTTTATTACTATACTTAATTTGTATAATTAATCCATGATTTGTATTAGTCCCTACTATTTATCTTAACACAATTTCTTGAATAAGATGTCATTTATTGCGTGTAATTTTCTACTTTCAAGAAATCATGTGAGAAAGATGAGTTTACAAGAGTTTGTGAGAGAATGGATGCCAAACTTAAGAAGTTGTAGCTGGAGTGCTTGGGTCATCTACCATGTTTGGAAGCTTCAAATAAGAAAAGAAATCAAAAAGGTAGAATTTGAAAATGAAAAATAGGATTTGAACACTGGTCAATATTTTAGGCTTATCTCTCTCCTTCGAAATCCAATTGATACAAGGCTAGATGGGTTGGAACCATGACTTAAATATCTACAAATTTCCAGTTTTAAGTTTTTCTAAATTCACAATTTTTGAAGGACGAAATTAACTCACAAGTTACTGCTGTAAATCTGGATGAAAATTAAAATAGTAAAAGTTTTATTTTCTTTGGACACTTGGACGTTAGGGTTTTGAATGGAAGCTGGGCAAAATGAATTTTGGGTAGAAAAAACCTTGTATTTTTCTTTCTTTAATGGCAACCTAAACTCTTTGCTAAGGCTAAGGGTTTATGTTTCTTCTATACGGTATGAATATTCAATGTGATTCTTTCTAGGATTTTATCAACAATATATTTGATTGTTCAATTAGATTTCTTTTGATGTATTAGTTCTTCCATGCTTTCAATAAGTTAAATCATGTTTTTCTTATTGTTTAGATGAATTTATAATAGTTTCAAATAGAAATTATGTTTTAAAGTGAATTGATTTCTCTGAAAACTTTTCTAACCGCGTTATCAATCTAGGTTATCATGCGTTTTTGAATTATCTCAGTTCAACTGAATCATAAGTATTTAACTGTATAAGAACATTCAATTATGAAATATATAATTTCTTAGATCACAAAGAATTTCATATCAATATAGGGAAACACCCTGATGCCCTAGTATTTACATTATTGATATAAATCATTTTTTATTATTATTCTTGTTAACAATCACCTAGCAAAAGTACTTTTCTTCTTCACCCAAATTGTTGTTTAATTATATTGTCTTTGAATTTACCCTGCTCCTTGTGGTTCGACCTCAGTACTCCGAGAATTATATTGCTACAATCTCCTGCACTTAGGAGTGAGCAAACAGTGAGCTCCAAAGGAATGGCTTTGAATTTGTGAACATGGCTGATTATAGATTTAAGGATGAAAGGTATACTATGGATTTGCTCCCATATTGTAGCCATGAGGTGATTGCAATGATGAAGAACATGGGGTATATGCCTGATATGGGTCTTGAGAAAGAAGGAAAATGGGTCGCTAAATTCCCTAATTTCAAGACTCATCTGACCAAGGAAAGTTTAGGATTCTTTGAAGGCTACAACGGAATCAAGAAGAACCTTGGTACCCTTAACGGAAACTTTGTGAAAGAAAGGGGAGACTTCCCTTTTTATGGCTTTCCCGAAATTTGGGTAGGTAAGGATGGAAAAGTGTATCTTGGTTAGGAGATATTCTTCAACAAGAAGCTTACTTTCAAGGAGAAGCCTATGGTGGTGATCAAGGAAGTTCAAGAGGAAGTCGACTGGGTGGACTACATGGATGCTGAAGCAATGGAGACTATGCTAGAGATGGAGGGGGACGTGTTCGCCATCACCAATGAGGAACCAAGTGATCCTCTACCTTTATCATACCTGCTACGGGACAACTTAATAATTCGACTTGGGTTGGGTTTTCTGAAAATGTGGGAAAGAAAGTTTGCAAAGCAAGTCCCTATGTACTTTTCATTATTTTTAATAAGATGAATTCTGATTTGGCTTATTTTGATGTGTCCAATAATATTGAAATTATGCACTTAAGTGATTACAATGAATTTGAAAATGAAATTAAAAAACAATTGGAAAAGAAAATTGAACCTATGAAACCAACTTTTGAAACTCTTAATTTGGGCAGTGATGAGAATCCATGCTTAATTAAAATTGGCTCAACCCTAAATGAAAAAGAAAGAAAAGATCTCAAGGAATTACTCAAGAAATTTCATGAAGTGTTTGCATGGTCCTATGAAGATATGATCGGTATTGATCCCGAGATAGCTCAACACCATATTGATACTCATGCTCACATGGTACTCGTCAATAAAAAATTGAGGCATATGAGGACCGAATGGCTTTTAAAAATCAAAGAAGAGGTCACCTAGCAATTGAAAGTAGGGTTCATCAAACCTGTACACCAAGCCAAATGGATAGCCAATGCTATGACCATACCTAAGAAAGATGGGAAGGTAAGAATGAGCATAGATTTTAGGGATTTGAATAAGGCTTGCCCTAAGGATAACTTTCCTCTTCCACGTATAGATGCTTTAGTGGATAACATGGCTGGTAGTGCCTTAATGGCTTTCATGGATGGTTTTTTAGGATATAACTAAATCAAGATGGCTCCTAAGGATATGACCAATACTACCTTCACCATAGAATCGGGAATTTATTGTTACATCGTGATGCCATTCAGGCACAAGAATGTGGGAGCAACTTACCAAAGGATGGCCACGGCCTTGTTACATGATATGATGCAGAATGAGGTAGAAAATATATGTTGATGATATGATTATGAAATCTAAGGAGAGAAGGGATCACATCATCAACTTGAGGAAGTTCTTCAAAAGGATCAATAAGTATAGACTGAGATTGAACTCGCAAAAATGCACCTTTAGGGTAACCGCAGGGAAGTTGTTAGGCTTTTTGGTAAATGATAAAGAGATAGAAGTTGACCCATCAAAGATCAAAGCCATATTAGAAATGTCTCCACCCAAGAGTGAGAAAGAGATAAGGGGATCCTTGGGTCGATTACAATACATCAGCCGATTCATTGTCAAATTCACTTCCACTTGTGAGCCCATCTTCAAACTCCAAAGAAAGAATGAACCTCATGAATAATATGACGAATGTTAGAAAGCTTTTGATCTCATCAAGGAATATTCCCTCCATCCACCTACCTTGATAACCCAAAGCACGGAAAGCCATTACTCCTATATCTCTTTATCATAGAAGATGTGGTTGGAAGTATGCTTGCACAAGAAGACGATGATAAGAATGAGAGAGCCGTATACTATTTAAGCAAAAGGTTCCATGATTATGAGACTAGATACGCACCCTTTAGAAAAATCATGCTTTGCTCTCGTATGGGCCGTACAGAAATTGCAACACATTATCCTACCCTTCCAGATATAGGTAATACCCAGAATGGATCCATTAACGTACTTGTTTAAGAAGTCCGCTTTGAGTGGAAGACTATCAAGATGGTTGATCCTACTAGCAGAATTCAATTTGAAGTATGTGTCAAGGAAAACCATTAAAGAGAGCATTGTGTCAGATTTTTGTGCCGAGAAACCTATGGAAGGAAAGGATGGTAGAGAAGATTTTTCGGATGAGGACATTTTGGACATTGTGCTAGGGGCATGGAAAATGTATTTCAATGGGGTCATGAACCAATATAGGAATGGGATAGGAGTACTTTTAATCACTCCTGAAGGATCTCACAAACCCTTGGCAGTTAAGTTGAACTTTTAGGCAATCAATAACATGGTAGAATATAAGGCTTGAATCACCGGAATGGAAGCTCTCCGAGAATTAGGGGTAAAAGAGGCTGAGGTCTTTGGAGATTCGACTTTGGTTATAGCTCAACCACAAAGGTTGTGGAAAGTAAAGGAAGAGCACTTAAGGCCCTATCAACAATATTTAGAGAATTTGACCAAAACCTTTGACAAGATTGAATATACGGTCATCCCTAGATCTCAGAATCAGTTTGTAGATGCCTTGGCTAATTTAGCTTCCATAGTTGAAATACCAGAAGGAGTACGGACACGACCCCTAGAGATTTAACAAAGTTATGGGTTAGTACACAAAAAGAAGGATGAAACTTCAGTCTTCGTTATAGAAGAGGAAAGGGTCCCTTAGTATTATGACATCATGAAATTCTTGGAATTGAGGGTACATTTGGATGATGCCAACAAGAGGGAGCGTCATTTGATTAGGATGATGGCAATGTAATACATCTTATGCGGAGGATAACTCTATAAGAGATCCTATGATGGTATACATTTTCATTGTCTAAAGAAAGAAGAAGTTAAGAAAGTCATGGAAGAAATCCATCAAGGGATTTGTGGTCCTCATATGAACAGGAGAATTTTAGACAAGAAGATCTTAAGGATAGGATACTATTGGAACACAATGGAGACCGATTGTGAAGACTTTGTGAAGAGTTGTCACGATTGTCAAACACATACAAATTTGAATCATGTGCCACCTAGTGAGCTATACATCATGACCTCTCCATGGCCTTTCTTAGTCTGGGGCATAGATGTGATTGGAAGAATAGCCCCTAAGGCCTCGAATAGACACGAATGCATCCTAGTGGCAATTGATTACTTCACCAAATGGGTGGAAGCGGCCTCCTACTCCATACTAAAAGCCAAGCATGTGGCCAGATTCATAGAAAATAACATCATTTGTCGATAAGGGGTACCCCAAGAGATTATCTCCGATTATGGTCCCCACTTTAAGGGAGAGGTTAGGAAGATCATGGAACTAAACAACATTGAGCATCACAAGTCTTTACCAAATCGACCACAGACCAATGGGGCCATAGAAGCAACCAATAAGAACATCAAGAACATCCTAGCCAAGATGGTAGTGACATACAAGGATTGGGCCAAGAAGCTCCCATTTGCCTTATAAGGTTACAGAACTTCTATTCGTGCATTAACTGGGGCAACCCCTTACTCTTTAGTCTATGGTAGTGAAGCGGCATTTCCCATTGTTGTGGAGATACAATCTTTGAGAGTGCTAGCAGAAACCAAGGTCTTAGAGGAAGATTGGATCAAACAAGGATATGAGCAATTGGCTTTGATAGGTGAGAAGAGAGCTAGGGCATAATACCATGCACAACAATACCAAAAGAGGATCGCTAGGACATTTAAAAAAAAAGTGAAGCCTAGAAACCTTAAAGAAGGGGATTTGTTCCTAAAAGTGCTTAGAGATGAAACTTTTAATCCAAGGGGAAAGATGGTTTGGGCCTTTTATTATCAAGAAGATCATGTCATGAGGCACTACAAGAATCACAAATTTCGGTGGAGATGAGATGCTCTGAAGATATAACATTTGAAAGAAAAAGAAAAAAAGCCTGCTAGGTTGAAAACCTGAAACGGCGGCCTAGGCAAAAGTTAAGGCAAAAGAACCCCGCTATGTTGAAAACCCGAAAGGACATTCTAGGCAAAAGATAAGGGAAAAACCCATGGGCATGGTGAAATTCCTCAAATGACGTCATGGGCAAAAATTACATGGCATGGAAAAAAGAAAAGAAAAGAAAAATAATAACAATAAACAAAGATAATAAATGGATGGTTCTCTCATTGCTCAAAGTAAAAGATGATAAATTGTTTCCATAGTGGATTTGGAACATTACAATTCTTTATTAAATTCGTAAGAAAAGACATGAGAATCATAAAGTGCAGAAAAGTAAAATTTGGGGCATATCAAGGTGGTCAGTCAGTCTTTCTTTCTTGTGATTGGACTTTTTGTAGGCTTTCTTAGCTGTGTGAACCCACTTCAAGGCAGCCTCTATGTCATTTCTTATAGTTGGATGAAACAATTGGAGCCTTTCATATGGCCATATTTGGAAAAGGTGAGAGAAGGAGAGGAAAAATGAGTATAAGAGAGAGAGAGAGAGAGAGAGAGAGAGAGTGTGAGAGAGAGAAAGAGCAGAGACACATCTTTTTCTTGTTTTGAGTATGTTTTCTCCCAAAAGCTTCTCATGTGAGTCTTACAACCTAAAAAACTACTTAAGACACAATTCAAGCTCAGAGTTTCCAAATATCAAAGATCAAGAATAGCAAATTTGCACAAAGTTTCCATAAGTTTGTAATTTTAAGTACATATCCTAGATAAAAGCATAAATGTGAAAGATGTCCTTAAATACAACCAGATGTCTCAAATCAAATCTAAAGTGCAAGGATGTTTGCTAAAAAGAGAAATATAATAAAAACAACAAAAAAGAAATATGCTATGCTATGCTTGAAAAGAGATGGGAGAAGTAAGAACACATAATGCTGTAGTAAACGAAGGCATGAGGCGAGTCTCACTAAACTCGTCATAGTCCAACTCATCTGTGATTTGCTCAGTGAAAGGGATACCTGGCCCCACAGGTCATTCTCTGTGGTTGTCATGGAGCGAGGGGCAAGCATGAACTCAGGAGGGTCCATCGGAACCTGGGGCGCATCCGCACCCGCCAGTTGGCAGCACACCCTCTCTACCAAGTAAATCACCTTCAATCTAACACCCTCATGGGGCCAGGTGATCCTAGAAGCAGCAATAGCAACCGCCTCCAAGTTCGAATCCGCAATAGGATCAACACTAGTCTAAGGACTCCATATAATCTATGATAACACATAGGATCATAAAGAATCCTAAGAAGCATGCAAGGAAAGCAATGGGAAGCAATATGTTCCTAACCTACATCGTTAAGAGAAAGCCTATCAAGATGGGCCCGGATTAAGGTGACGCTCTTCAAATCCACCGCAGCTCTTCGAGCAATAAGACTGTACTCCATTGCCCAGCACTGAAAAGATATAACAGTTTACAAGATGATAGTTTGCAAGAGGTTATGGTACAGTTTGCAAGAGAACATGACAATTTGCAAGATACAGATATGACAGTTTGCAAGATGATAGTTTGCAAGAGGTTATGACATAGTTTGTAAGGTAAAGATATGGCAGTTTACAAGATGACAGTTTGCAAGATGTGGATATGAATGTAGTCAACAAGAATATGATACATAGTCTTAACCTAAATGGCATGTGGATATATGCAATCACAAGAGTTGAGATTGCATGAGCTACAAGAGAAAAGGGAAGAAAACTATCCTCGAGGAGCTTCTAAGGCCCCACTAGCTGGCATAGAGTCCCCCGGTTGAGCATGTCCAAGGAAGACTAGAAGTAGGCCAAGCATGCTTGCCCCTTGTTGGCGTTTCAAGCCCTCTCAAAGTCTCAAAAAAGGGCCAGGTACCTCAAGGACATCGTCTGTCCCCATTGGCAAAGAGGTATGCCCTCAGTAGGCAAAGAACATAAAAACCCTCAAAAGCGTCCACAATGGGTCAAGAGCATAAAAAACATCCTTCAGTGGATCAGACAGAAATCATCGTGAAAACTCCTTTGTGAGTCAAGATCATCAACCAAATCCCCAAGCAAGTTTTGGTATCATACTCCCCTATGGGTCCAAGACATAGAAGCAGCCCCCTCGAGAATTGCAAAATAAAATTTCCCCAATGGAGTTGATAAAACACCCTTAAGAGTGGAATTAGCACAAATTTCCAATAAGTTATACAAAAGAAGGTAGTTTTTCCCCAGTGGAGGAAAGTTTTCCCCAATGAGTAACACCCCACCAAGAAATCCCCAATAAGTTATTCAACATCCAAGAAATAGTCAAGCAAGTCAAAATATAGAATTCTTGCATATATCCTATGAGAATTGAACATGCAGGCACGAAACCCCATGCAAATCAGAAAGCAAGAACACAGAATTGTGCATATATCCTACAGGAATTGAATATGCAAGCACAGGCCACACACCAGTCAAACAAAGTCGAAATATAGAAATTGTGCACATATCCTCTGAGAATTGAACATGCAGGCATATCATACAGAACTTGTGCACATATCCTCCGGGAATTGAATATGCATGCACAGTTGAAAAGAAGGTAGATTTAGAGATAGAGACCAAGGTCACCCAGAGACAAGAGCCTCACTAGAACAAGCAGAGATAAAGATGGAATACTAGTATCACCTAGAGAAGTTTGAAGTAAGAGCCCCAGATGGATACCACAAATATATATACTTTTAAGCTCATAAAAGCACCCTTACTTATTTGGTTTATGGTTATGGTTGTTGGCCTTGTTTGTTTGTCTTTTTTCAGTGACTCTAGGATAATGAGTCACTCGCCTTTTGCTTGCAATTGGCAAAACAGGCTCTGGGATTGTGAACCTGTCGTTGCTCGTTTCCCGAGCAACAAAGTTGAGAATTTGGACATACAAATCCCATGCAACTCTTCGGAGTTGCACCCTGCCCCATGTATGCGTGATGTGTGTCGTGTGTGTGGGTTAAGCCCCAGCCATACGTCGAAACAAAATGTTTTGTCTCTTATTCTTTTAATTCCATTAGAGAAGCTCACAAATCAAAAGAGGGGCATCTATAGACACCGCATTTTGTACCCCTTTACGACTCAAGCACCTGTTCCCCAATGATGTTGAAATTCTAAGACCCAAGGTTAATTTAGGGCCCAATCAGATGTTAAATTGACTTGAGAAATGTTAAAATAAAAAATATAACTTTTAATAAGTAAATAAATATATTTTTGGAAAACTAAGGCCAAGGAAGCCCTTAGCATGCACACACAGGAATCATCTTGTGCGTGCAGGCATGATGCATGCGAATGCAAGCCCAATTTTGCGCACACACGTAGGGTTCCAGAAATATAAAAAAAAGGCAAGTTTTCTGCATTAATGTTGAGATTTGGAACAAATCCCACATTGTCTGGGAGCCGTTCCAAACCCCTATTTTCACAATATAAATAGCCATACATGGTACCTTTTCAAAACAAACAGAAATCCTAAGGGAAAATACTAGGATTCACTAGAACTAGTGAATCAAAGAGGGAGTTTTTCCCAAAACATCGTCAAGTCAATTTTCTTTTGATTAGGGCCTTATCTAGCCTTAATCTTTGAGTTTAATATTACTAATCACTTTTCTATTGATTGTGAATAGACTTGATTGAGGGGAACGGTCAAAAATCAAGCCTAGGAGTTTTTGTTTTAAGGTATTAATTTCTAAACTTTGTTTCTCTCTTTTGTTTTTTAATTTTCCTTTTAATCTTGTTTCTTTGCTTGTCTTCTATTTTTATATGTTTGTGTAGTTTAGGTTTGTGTAGTTCTTATTTTTTTTAAAGCATGTTAAGTTGTTGGAATTATTATTTTGAAACTCTGCTTTATTTTCTAGTTACTGTGTTCTTGGCTATCGTTTCTTGGCGAAACCCACATGCGCATAATCTAGCCTGCGCCTACCTGCGTACGCAGGCTACATTATGTGCACGCAGGCTTGTTCATGTGTGCATATGATCCTACCCAAAAACCCTAACCCTAGTTTTATGATTTTGTTTCTTATTTCCTTGCATAAAGATGTTTCTATTTTAATCCTCCTTTTTATGTATAAGTCTCTGTTTTATTGTTTGATTATTTGTTTTCTCTCCACATGTTAAAATTAGGGTTTATCTCATGTTTTCTTGTTTTGATGCCATGAACACACATTGACATGCTCATCCATTAATGCCATAGGTGCTGAGATGCAGTAAGGTAAGTAAGGTAAGTCATGCATTCATATGTACATGCATTTTGTTTGTAATCTTGTTTAGGATTGATGAATGTGATATGATGAATAAGCATGCTGTGTTCTTAATGTTTACCATTGATCTCTTGACGATAGCATGATTTGTTTATTGCCTATGTTTCTGCCTTGAATATGATATGATGACATGGTGTTAGATGAATGTTAAGTGGATGATATTTATGATAGTAACATGCTAGAGTTTATGTTATACCATTCTAGATGAATGCTAGGTTGATATGACATGTATGCTAGATGAATGTTAAGCTTTGGTTGATTGCCATGATAGATATATGATTAGGTTTTTTGGATAATTTATGTCATGTTGTATGCTTAGATGTATGTTAGTGTGTGTGTGAGTTAGAATGCTTGAGTGGGCCTTTAATAGGATTTAGACATTAGACACAATGAGAGGAAGACAACCCTAGTGTTGGGTGGTTTTGGGTGCCTAACACTTTTCCTAAACCGTACCTAAACTTGAAACCCATATCTCTGGTAGTAACATCAAAAAGAACCTTCCTCGAGAGAACACTATATATATGGTTCCTAGACCATTGCAAAAACTAGGTGGTGACTCCTTATTGTGTCCACAAGCCTCTTCCACTAACATCAATCTTGGCTCAATTGCAGTGGTTCCACTAGGCCACCTCATGGCCTCGACAATAACAAAGTGAGTGTTCTTCAAAGGACGAAAGCAAGAGTTCACCTCTTTCTCTAACTCTTGGACTCTCCTATGTTCTCTCTCTTATTCGTCTCGTGACATCACTCTTCACCTCTAAGTTTTCTTCTCTATCTCATCTCAAACAAACAATGAAGAGAAACAGCTTAGTAGATTTATGTATCGACGGTGCAACAATTGCAAGTTTGCTCTCTCTTTATGTCGTTCTCTCTCTAACTCTCTGTAACACCTCAAACCCATACCAAGGATTTAGATGCACAACCTGTCTTATAAATAATCAACATTTATTATAATGGAACAGAGCGTAATTAAATATCCACAAATAAGAATCAAACCATCAGATCTTTATTATAAAATCCATCAAACAAAAACTTTAACAATAAAGTCTCCAAATACAATCTCAAATAGTTTCATAAATGCCAAACTCACTATCCTAAAAAAATATAATAAAACAGCCCCTCACTAACATAGCTCCAAAAGAAGTCTTAAATCTATGTCTCCAATGATTTAGCACCAAAAGATATTCCACTGCTCTAATCTAGAATAGTGGAGAAAGAGGGATGAGCTAGAAGCCCAATAAGAGGCTATATAGCATAAGGATGTCTTTCAAAAAAAAAAATAATCGCATCATTAACAAAATATAATCTTTACAAAAAATTTACAAATAGTTTTAACAGTGATATAATATATTCTATAAAACTGTCAAAAATAAAACATTTACTATAACACTATAATTAATAAATCAAATAGTAACCACTTTAGTTAACCAAAATACTCTAAATAGGTAGAAACAATATATTATTGTAATAAACGAATTTTTCACTTATAAAGGTCAATAACAATAAAAAAATAGTTTGGTATAGAAAACATTAAACGTTAGCCAGACAAAGTCATAAGCTGCTAAACACTCGGTGGGTGAATCCCATGAGAAGCAATAACGCTAACCTCAAAGAGGCAACACTAGCTCTAAAGAGCAAACAATAACACTGGCTCCGAAGAGCAAACAATAACACTACACCACACCCACACGACAACAACACTACATCAGCCGAAGGCCAACACTTAACCCTGTTTGGCAAAGGTTGCAGACTGTCTAGCTAACCAATTGAAAACACTTACTTTATTATAATATTGTCAATACCAATCATATATCATATAATGAATATTTTCTCAAAATATAGTTTTGAGTCATTCTTAACAGGTACAATTTCAAAGTAATATACAAGAAGTAATAAAATTCAGGTATGTATAAAGCATTAACAATGGTATAAGTTTTTGGAAACTTCACTTTTGCAATTATGTATATATAAATATATTTTTACCAAAAAATATATAAATATACACGTCTTGAGAGACGTCATGTTTTGAAGTCCACTTACCTTTAGTTACTAAACCAAGCTTCAACTTAACCGTCTGAATCAATGTCAACTAAAACCTAAATAAGGATAAGACAACTCAATAAGAATGGATAAACTAAGGAATCACTAAAAATATAAATTTCACTCATAAAATTCGTATCTCACATTTTATTCTGAAACTACAGCTAATTTAGTACTCAATTGCTTTATCAAGCACTCCAAAACTCAATACCTAGTAAAAAATTCTAATGAGCCGAATATGTAGATCTCTATATTATTTAATTCTCCCAGTACAAGTTGGCTTCCAAAGAATTTTATGCTTATAGATCATATTATCCCAAATTACATATATATGGCATCCAATAAGATTCCTACCCGTAAGACATAGAAAGGATGCTATAAGTTTACAAAGTGATTTCTACCTGTAGGACCTACTAACTTGTATCATGCATTGAAAATAATTTAGAAACTTGAAACAATTATATAGATTACAAAATTTATGAAGCTAGCACCACTACCAATCTGCGTAAATCCCAGCAACAAATCATCTAAAAGCTTAAGTCATGAGTTTGTATAAAAAATTCATGCAAATCTAATAGACTACACTAGCTTTATAGGTTATTCCCATAGACCTTGAGAGAGAGAGATATACTTGAACACACGGATGTAGCAATTTTTTTTTTCCATAATCTCACAGTTACTCTCTCTACCTTTCGCGTAGGAAGCCCTAGCTTACTTTTAAGCTTACACGTTAAAACTGTTTTCACTTGGGCTGAAATTTAAAACCCACTAAAACTTACATGTTTAGCATTTAAGAAGCCTATAAAACTTAAATAAGCTTCCAAGACTTTAATTTCCACTAAAACTCATACTAAGTTTGTGTAGATAGGCTAAAACTCTAAAGAATTCCAATAACACTTAAACTCCTAATCCAAAATAGGCTTTAATCTTTTATCATTTTACTTAACTGATAAGGAGACTACTCCTAATCCAAATAGGTTTTAATCTCTTATTATTTTCCTTAACTGATGAGGAGACTAAAAGTTAAATATGAATAATCCACAAAAATAAGTCTCGCATTACATCTTCTTTTATTTATTTTCTTTGTAGATATCATAATATAAAATAATATCACCTTCAAAATAAATTAAATAATTCATCAATTTCACTCTAGAAGCAATTAAATTAAATTTAAGTGAGACGGGTGTTACATTCTCCCCCTCTTATAAAATTTTCATCCTTGAAATTCAAAACATACCTCAATTTACTAATAGTTCAATTTTTATATTTCCATTGTAATTCCATCTCTAGAGATCACATGTCCTAAGAACATCAGTTGATTCAACCGGCACTCACACTTCCTCAATTTAGCATGCAACCTCTTATCTCTTAAAATTTGCAAAAACAATCCTCAATTTTGAAATAGCTGGGGATACTTGGATTGCATTTCATCTTTACGCTTCCATGAAGCTTCTTCTGTGGAATGATTCTTCCATAATACTTTGACCAAAGGTTTAGTCTTATTACGTAGCGCTTGCTCTTTATGATCTAAAATCTGAATTGGAACTTCCTCATAGGAAAAGTTCTCTTTAGGTTCAATCCTAAACTAGAAATTTAATACTTCAAAGTATACAAAGTCTTGTATAGTCCTTCAAATCAGAATCCTATAAACTCCAAGTCTAATAATCAAATCAACTCATGGCAATGAAATATTTATATGGAATTTAATAAATCTTTGATGTAATCACAGGTCAATATTTATATGACACTGGTTCTAGTAAAACTATAGCTCTACCACATCAAAACTAGGGAGTGATTACTTGAGAGATCAAAGTTGAACAATAGCTACAGCCTATAGACGATGCCTTCAATTGTCCCTCTACACATTTTTTTTTTTTTTTAATCACCTACTTCGTCCCAACAAATAGGTGACCTTCACCTTCGATCTCACGACGCCTCAAAATATATAAATATATATATATATATATATATATATATATATCACTTAATCCGACCAAAAGTCACACTTCTTAAATTTAGCATATAATTTTTTTATTTAACAAAAGCGCCCCAAGGAAATACACTAGGTCATAGAACTCAAAGCAACATGATATGCTCCTAACCAATCCATATTATATTATAGCATAATCATAAATCTTTAAGAGAATCAAGTCAGCCATTAATTCCTTGTCTACTATCATAACCACATATTAGTTACATAAACTCAACAACCATTGTTTCACTTGATAAGAGAAAATAACGAGATGGTACCTGACTTAGATTCCTCAACATCTTGCCTAGTAATGGCAAACACTCTTCCTTGGATTTTTGGTCTTTGATACACATCACTAGGCTTAGTCATTGGCTCACTCTTCAAAGCTGGGCAATCTTTGATAAAGTGTCCAGTCTTGCCACATTTAAACACGCTCCTGACTCCAAATAACATGTTCCACTATGAGCCTTTCCACATCTTGAACAAGTCTTATGTGCCTTCTTGTTAGAATTAGGCAACCCTTACTTCTTGAATGAACTTTCACTAGGCTTTCCCTTAAGAAAATTACTCTGATTTGGCTCCCTCTCTTGATCATTGGCCTTTGAGAGATGATTGCAATTTCTCTCTGCTATGAGAGCTCGATCTACCACCTCTACATATGTTTCCAATTTGAACATGGAAACGGGTCCCTGAATTTCCTCCCTTAAACCCCTTTCAAAATGCCTAGCCTTCCTTGCTTCTGTGTCAACCATGTGTGGAGTAAAGCGGGATAATTCAGTAAATTTCCACTCATACTCATACACTGATTGAGTACCTTGTGCTATACGAATGAACTCAGCTTCCTTTTGCCCCATCAAACTATCGAGAAAATACCTCTTACGAAAGAGCTAAACAAAATGCTGCCATGTTATAACTTCTCTCCCATGTGCCCTCTCTATGGACTCCTACCATTCCAATGCATCACCTTTCAATACAAAGATAGCAAAGATAACTCATTGCTCATCACTAACCTCCATTGCCCTAAAGAGCCTTTCTATCTCCTTAAGCCAATTGTCAGCCTCTATTAGATCCTTTGTACCCTTGAAAGCAAAAGGGTCAAGCTTACTAAACTTCTCCAAAGCACTAGTTGGATTGGTGGCTCCTACTTGATGTTGCACTATATTGGTTAAGCCACCAATGGCTTCAGTAATAGCTTGAAGATTAGTAGTTCCTCTAGCATTCGATTGACCATTCCTTGTGTTCCTCCTTGGTGGAGCCATCTCTCTAAGCAATACAACAAGGTATCATAAGTATAGATTTTAAATATTCCTGAAGGTCAAAACTAAGCACACAAATAGTACAACAATCATTCCTACACACTCTAAGAAAGACACTATGAAAGGTCAAATAATTCTAACACTAAAATTCCTTATGATCACATTCTTGTTCCAAAATAATCTCAAGATTAAACCTATAAGTCTACAAAATCATAAACCTATGCTCTGATGCAATAACTATAACACCTAAAACTCATACCAAGGATTTAGATGTGTTAGGATATATGTGAATCATGTTAGGAATATATGTCAATATTTAATGTAATTGGCTAATCCTTTGACAAAACGCATTTTACTGGTAGTGGAGTAGATCTAGGATGTGTTTAATACTTCAAGAAACAAGGTTTCAAGTTCATGTGTTAAAGCCATGAAAATCTATCCAAGAAACAAGTGATGAAGTGCCGTTCATTAAAGCTCGACAACTAGCATCTATCGAGGTTTAAAAAGCTGCTAAAGCCCGAAGCTCGACAACTAGCTTGATAGATACCCTATCTGTCGAGGTTTGTAAAAAATAGATTTTTAGTTCTATTTTGCATCCAATCCATGAGTACATGTTTAGGTTTTCTTTTCTCACAACCCTAAACATATATAAGGATTGTTTCAAGGGCCGTCATAGGTTACACAGTTGCCCAAGTTCATGTAAATTGTGACCAGAGACAGAATTTGCCCTAGTTCATCTTTCTCTTGAAGAAGCTACAGTGTTTGTACACCGTAGGATTTTATAACCAAGCAACTTCTTGATCTTCATCATCTGGATGAACTAAAGAGCTTTGCAGCCAACTTCTTTCCCAAGTTGGTGATTAAGTCGTGTATTGGGTTCCGTGCAATTGGTTAGTCATGTACAGGGAGTCGTGCATTACAAGGAGACATTGTCACTACAAAACAAGTCCAATTAAGTATTGGAGCAATAGTTCAACTATAGATTGGCATAAAGTAATGGGATTCCTTTACTTGTAACCGCTTGTTGTGATAATAGTGAACTCTCAGGAGTGGTGACCTTAAAATCACTCAGTAGAGTTTTTGCCATGTAGGTTTTCCCCATTCGTAAACAAATCACCGTGTCTATTTAATTTTTGCTACATACTTAGTTATTTGGTTATTTGTTTGTGCTACCACGCATATTGCATGTTAATTTGATTTATTAATTAACTTGGCTAATTAATCAATTAATCTATCACAATGGGTCAATACATTTTTCGCCTATCAAGATGCACTTGTCTTATAAATGATCAACATTTATTATAATGGAACAGAGTGTAATTAAATATCCACAAATAAGAATCAAACCATCAAATCTTTTTTATAAAATCCATCAAACTAAAACTTTAACAATAAAGTCTCCAAATACAATCCCAAATAGTTTCATAAACACCAAACTCACTATCCTAAGAAAATATAATAAAATAGCCCCCCACTAATATAGCTCCAAAAGAAGTCTTCAATCTATGTCTCCAATGATCTACTACCAAAAGATATTCCACTGCTCTAATTTGAAAGGGTGGAGAAAGAGCGGTGAGCTAGAAGCCCAATTAGAGACTACATAACATGAGTATGTCTTTCAAAACAAAATAATAGTATCATTGACAAAATATAATCTTTACAAAACATTTACAAATAGTTTTTAAAGTAATGTAATATATTCTATAAAGCTGTCAAAAAGAAAACATCTACTATAACACTTTAATCAATGAACAAAATAGTAAACACTTTAGTTTGGCAAAATACACTAAATAGGTAGAAATAATATATTATAGTAATAAACAAATTTTCCACTTATAAAGGTCAATAATAATAAAATAATAGTTTGATATGGAAAACATTAAACGTTAGCCAAACGAAGTCATAAGCTGCTAAACACTCGGTGAGTGATTCACATGGGGAACAATAACACTAACCTCAAAGAGGCAACATTGGCTCCAAAGAGCAAACAATAACACTGGATCCGAAGAGCAAACAATATCACTGCACCACACCACAATAACACTACATTAGCCGAAGGCCAACACTTAACCCTGTGTTGGCAAAGGTTGCAAACTGTCTAGCTGACCGATTGAAAACACTCTTACTTTATTATAATATTGTCGATGCCAATCATATATCATATAATGAATATTTTCTTAAAATATAGTTTTGAGTCATTCTTAACCACTACAGTTTCAAAGTAATATACAAGAAGTAATAAAATTTAGGTATGTATAAAGTATTAACAATGGTATAAGTTTTTGAAAACTTCACTTTTGCAATTATGTATATATAAATATATTTTTATCAAAAAAATATATATAAATATGCATGTCTTGAGAGACGTCATGTTATGAAGTCCACTTACCTTTAGTTAGTAAACCAAGCTTCAACTCAACCGTCTGAATCAATGTCAACTAAAACCTAAATAAGGATAAGACAACTCAATAAGAATGGATACACTAAGGCAGCAATGAAAATATAAATTTCACTCTTAAAATTCGTATCTCACATTTTATTCTAAAACTACAGCTAATTAGTACTCAATTGCTTTATCAAGCACTCCAAAAATCAATACCTAGTAAACAATTCTAATGAGTCGAATATGTAGATCTCTATATTATTCAATTCTCCCAATACAAGTTGGCTTCCAAATAATTTTATGCTTATAGATCATATTATCCCAAATTACATATATATGGCATCCAATAAGATTCCTACTCATAAGACATAGAAAGGATGCTATAAGTTTACAAAGTGATTTCTACCCATAGGACCTAGTAACTTGTATCATGCATTGACAATAATTTAGAAACTTAAACAATTATATAGATTACAAAAGTTATGAAGCTAGCACCACTACCAATCTGCGTAAATCCCAGCAACAAATCATCTAAAAGCTTAAGTCATGAGTTTGTATAAAAAACACTAGCTTTATAGGTTATTACCATGGATCTTGAGAGAGAGGTATACCTGTACACACAGATGCAGTAATTTTTTTTTTTTTCCGTAATCTCACAGTTTCTCTCTATGCCTTTCGCGTAAGAAGCCCTAACTTACTTTTTAGCTTACACGTTAAAACTGTTTTCACTTGGGCTGAAATTTAAAACCCACTAAAACTTACATCTTTAGTATTTAAGAAGCCTATAAAACTTAAATAAGCTTCCAAGACTTTAATGTCCACTAAAACTCATATTAAGGTTGTTTAGATAGGCTAAAACTTTAAAGAATTCCAATAACACTTAAACTCCTAATCCAAAATAGGTTTTAATCTTTTATCCTTTTCCTTAGCTGATAAGGATACTACTCCTAATCCAAATAGGTTTTAATATCTTATTATTTTCCTTAACTGATGAGGAGACTAAAAGTTAAATATGAATAATGCACAAAAATAACTCTCACATTACATCTTCTTTTATTTATTTTCTTTGTAGATATCATAATATAAAATAATATCTCCTTCAAAATAAATTAAATAATTCATCAATTTCACTCTAGAAGCAATTAAATTAAATTTAAGTGAGGCGGGTGTTACACACACACACACACACACACACACACACACACTCTCTCTCTCTCTCTCTCTCTCTCTCTCTCTCTCTCTCGATCGATCGATCGATCGAATCCAAGCTTTATTGATCTGATGATTTTCGGTTTTGGTTGGGTTTTGGTTGATCTTGTGGGTTTTGGTTGTGGTGACTGGGATGGCGGGTTGTGGTGGCTATGATGGTGAGTTGTGGGTTGTTGGGTTTATGTTATGACTATTTGTAGTGGTTGTTTGGATTTTATGAAGGTGTCTAGTGGTGGTGATGGTGGTTGGTTGTGCGTTTGCAGAGGAGGTGAGTGGTGGGTTGTGAGGGTGGTTGCATTAGACTGAAAGAAAGAGTAGGGGTGTGCATTCAAACCGGAAAACCGAATGGACCAACCGAAACCGACCGAAATTTCATGTTTTGGTCAGTTTTCCCTGATTTCGGTTCGGTTTCGATTTTAAAATTTCAAATATTTTGGTTTTTGGCTCGATGGCGATACTGGATTTTTCTACACAGAAACCGACCGAACCGAACTAATATATATATATATATATATATATATATATTTATGTAAATTTTAGACATAGCTGATCAATGGCTTAATGGTATGCTCCTTGTGTGTTGGCTAATAGATACCAGGTTCGAGCTTTCATGTGGACTTTTTTGCTATTTAATTTTTTAAAACCCTAATAGCATGATATAAATACCACATCTTCTCTATTCTTTTCTTTTCTTTTTTTTTCTTTTTTTTTTTTCAGCCGCCCCTTTCCCCAATTCTCTCTACCTCTACCTTCTCAGTTCTCACTTTAGCCACCTCCTTCCCTAATATTCTCTCTAAGTCTCTACCTTTCTCACTTCACTTTAGCCGCCTCAATATTTCTTTCTTTTCTTTCTCTAAGCCCCATGGACCATGGCCATGCCACCTCTTCTCTCTAACTAGAGGCATATCTCTGTTCTTTCTTCAATTCAGAATTTCAGTTGAAAAATCATTGTAGAGACATGGTTGCAGGCTCAAGCATTATGAGACATACTGTGGCTCCTGCTAAGGTGTAGCAACAATAAATTAGTCTGTCTAGATCCTTTTGCTTATTCAAAATACTTTCAATTTCATGTTGGAATTTGTGTGTAAATTATTGAACAAATATTTTTGGAAGCTGTTCTTTCTCTATCATTCTAATTTGTTCAACATCTTTCTCTCTGTTGCTATATTACTTTGTTTGTTATATGTGATTAAAGTTAGGGTTTTGAAAAAGTCAATAATCCTCTCTTTGGAAAATCGAAACCGAAATACGACCGAAACCGATTAATTTCAGTCATTTCGGTCAGTTTCGATTGAGAATTTCACAAACCGAAATATTCGGTTTCGATTGGCCATACCCATAAAAATCGACCGAACCGAACCGAACCGAACCAAGCACACCCTTAAGAAAGAGTGTGACAGAAAGGGAGAGAGAGAAATGAATTAAAAAATATTAGTTTTTAACAGTGATGTGACAAATAAAACATTTGGTGTTGGGTGTATTGTAAAGTAGATTGTTAAAATAAATAAAGTAACTTTTCAAGTTAACAAAAATTAAAAATTTTTATTCTTTTGTTGTGCATGCTCTTATCTACTTATCTTGAATCAGATGGCTACAAGTACAAATTATAGTTAAGCTATGAAAGCATAGGAAGCAACGGTGATATTAATATCAGCTAGCGACAGAGAGCTTCATATCAAATCAATATTTTCAATTTTGTAAATGTGATTGTGAAGCACCACAAAAGAAACTTCTAGAAAGCATCGTCAAATTTTTTTTAATTTGTACTTAATATAAAATGCTGCGAATATCGATGGTTATTACTATTACTAGTGATTAACTTTGATTGGACAATGCTTAGCAAATAATAATACAAATTAACTTCCTGTGTGATTATCCGTTCAGCAAAACCGAGAAGACAGCCTGCGAGTCGCGACTCTTCTGCATTAAAAGAATGAAAGAAAAAACACAGACACGCGCTCAAGTACAAGGTTACTTTTGTAATTACGCACATATTGTACTTGTTATCGTCCAGGAAGCGCCAGAACAAACATGTGTCACTCAATCGAAGCAAGTTAAAAGATAGATGGGCAACCTGCGAGTGGAGAAAATAGAAGCATTTCTAGGCCACAATTGTTGAATCAAGACAAGTCGTGGCCAATCATGTGACCCGCTTCCCGTTGCTGGCTCACTCAAGAAACTCATACATAAACACTAAAAAAGAAAAAAAAAATATACATATATATATATATATATATATGTGGTGTTAAAATGACTATTATTACTGTTAAGTGATGGATGAAAAATATTAACGTGATTAACTAAAATATTAAAATATTTTTTTATACATCTCTACTACCTCATGGCCTTAATTAAAAACAAAAAATAAAAACATAAACAGGTGCACTTACACCTTCACCTACACTTTCATCATCACTGGTGTGATAATCCAAATGAACAATCAAGTAGAAGCTTCTCAATGACATTAGAGCCCGTTTAGATAGAAGGAGGAAGAAGGGGAAGTAGAGGAAAGGAGAGTAAAGTTAATTGAAAATAGGTTAATTTTTAGTCAAGTTTACTCTACTCTACTCTACTCACTCTTCCTCTTTCTCAATCCAAACAAACCATTAATAATCAGTCAAACAAAGCTCCAACCGCTAACCTAAATAAACAAAAATGACTTTGCTCCAAAACACATGACATAAACTTAGCCCATCAAAGACATAATTCTTCTGTTACCAGCTAAATCCAGACTCTACACAACCTAAGCTGCAAAAGGAAAACAAGATGCAATTAGAGCATTTACATTGGAGGTGGTATTTTAGCAAAAAATTTATTTTACCATTCAAAAAGCCAAAAAGAATGTTTTAGAGCATTCATATCAAAATTTCTAAAAAATATAGTTTTTAGCAACTCAAAAAGCCACTTTATCTATTTTAATAATTCACTTTACAATATACACAATATCAAATATTCTATTTTAGCATTCAACACATTAAAATAATATAAACAATACAATAAAATAATATATTCAATACAATAAACAATAGCCAGAACCAGCACGAACGTCCACCACCACAACCACGACTAGCCATAACAACCACCACAACCACGACTAGCCATAACAACCACCACTACAGCAACAAAAACCACTACACAGCCATAGCCACTACAAGCACCACCCGAAACCACAACCCCAACCACCACAATCCTTACAAATTGCAACCCACTACATCCAAAATGGAATGACCACCCAAAACCTCTTCAAAATTGGAACCCCCACCACCCAAAACCACCATCACCAACACCCACAATCCCTGCAAATTAGAACCCACAATCATGGTTCTTACCAAATAGCAGAGGGCTTCCTTTCTAGAATGAGATCTCACAAACATAAACTATGTTGAACTGGCCTACTCGTTATGAAAGGGAACTTCCCTCAAAAACCAGTCAGATTAGGAGAGGAAAGACACGTCAATGGAGCTAGAAATCGATAGATCAGTTCGAGTTTCGGTTTGGCAGTCTGAGAAACCAATGAACCCAACCTACCTCTTCCAAATTTTCCCCTTCTTTCATTATCATCCTCCTTCATTCACATCACACAAGAAACCCAAAAAATCATCCATAAATCCCACTACAAGACTCATGAAAATCCTAGCCACAACCCATTCACACAAACCCATACTAGCAGCCTAACCACCAACAAAAGACGACCACCGAGTAAGGACCACCATCACAATAAGAATAGAGATGGGAGTGGGCTAGAGGCGAAGCCACCATATGAGAGGAGCAAGCTGACATAGGAGAAGTGAGTGAGAAGAGAGAAGAGATAGAGAAGGTGAGTGGCACGAGAGAGAGAAAGCAATAAATTAATAAAAAATAGTAGCAACTTGTTACAGTAAGTTGGTACTAGTAGCAGTTTACTATAGCAAGTTATTAAAAAAATTTAGGTTTGGCACCACTAATAAAGAGGTTTTTTTTTGTGTTTGAGGTGTTATCAATGTTGCTAAAGCTTTTTTTTTTTAGCAACTCACTATAGTAAACTACTATCTATAGTTGTTACTGTAGCAACAAGTTAAAAAATAAAATACAATTTTTTTTTTCAATTTTCTCTCTCTTCATTCAATTAAATACTCACCCTGTCTCTCACCCAAGCTTTATCTACTCTATCTCTCATCTGTCTCTCTCGTGTCCCTCTTTGTCTCTCTCCTTACATATCGTGGTTCATGGTGGTGGTCTAATTTGGTTTCCAATCTTCTACCACCGTTCATTGTTCTGCCTCTTATGCTTCGTCATCACTGGAAACCATTGAAAAGCCAAGACTTTCGTAGGAAGTTGGAAACCCAAATCAACTATCATTTTCGTTATGAGTTTGTTAGGGTTGTGTGGTTGTCGTGCATCATAGGTCTTGGTGGATTTCAATGGGTTTTGCAGTAGGTTGTTGATGACAGTGGTGAGGTTGTGACAATGGTTTTGTTTGGGTTGCATTTTTTTGTGGTGGTTGTGACGGTGGTTGTTGTAGCTGGTGGTGGCAGTGGCTGGTTATGACTGTGGGTGTCAGTCAATTTTAATGGGTTGTGTTGGACATTAATGGATTTTGTGGTGAGTTGTAGTTGCCACACTGGTAGTTGTAGCTGGTGGTGGCAGTGGCTGGTTGTTATGGAGTTTTATGGTAGTTATTTTTTATTTTTTATTTTAAAGGTTTTTTTATATTATTTTAATGGGTTGTACATGAAAATAAAAGATGGGATGTAGAGTATATTGTAAAGGGGGGTTTTAAAATAGATAAAATAGCTTTTTAAGTTGCTAAAAACTCATTTTTTTAGCACCACCAATGTAAATGTTCTTAAAGGATTAGAGTAAGATATTCTACTATCAAAACAAAAAGACTAAAATGAAGGAAGAGCAGAAAAAAAAAAATCCATAGATTGAAAAAAAGCAAAAGCTAACGAAAGAAGCGAATGTTGACTAATACCACCTGTAAACACTGCATTTTAAACCCTTACGATTCGGGCCCCTGTTCCCCAATGATGGTAAAATTTTAAAGCTCAAGGTTAGTTTAGGGCCCAATCAGATTATAAATTGACTTGAGGAAGGTTTTTATGGAAAATATAACTCTTTTATTAATAAAATAAAGCTATTTTTGGAAAATAAAGGTCACAGAAACCCTAGGGCTGCATACGCATATACGCGCATGCATACACAGGCTTGATATATGCATACGCACACACGGACCCGCCTATGCAGCTAGGGTTCCGGAAGCTATAAAAAGGCAAGATTTTCTACATTAAAGCTGAGGTTTAGAATGAATCCCATATCGTCTAGGAGCCATTCCAAACCCCCATTATTCAACTATATAAAGCCTTACATGGTGTATTTTAAAAGCACACAAAAAATCCTAAGGAAAAATACAAGATTCACTAGAAATAGTGAATCAAAGAGGGAGTTTTTCACAAAACATCCTCAAGTCAATATTTTCTGATTAGGGCCTTTTCTAGCCTTGATCTTTGAGTTTTAAGATTACTAATCACTCTTATATTTGATTGTGAATAGATTTGACTTAAGGGGAATGGTCAAAATCAAGCCTAGGAACTTTTGTTTGAATGTAATGTTCTAATTCTATTTTTCTTTTCTTTTATCTGTTTTGATCTTTATTTCCTTGTTTCTTTTGTTTATTTTGGTTATAATATGCTTGTTTACATAGTCTCCCTATTTTAAAGCGTGTTAGGTTGTTAGTTTCTTTAGTTTTTGGTTTTTGCTCTGTTTTTTGCATTTCTGTTTCTAGGTTAGGGTTCTAGGATGTGTCTACGAGCACATGCTTTCTGCATACGTACGCAGTCTCGAAGTGTGCGTACGCATACAACTGGGTTGCATATGCAGGCTTATGCATACGCACACATACTTGTGCCTAGAAACCCTAATCTGAGTTTTTTTTTTTTTTCTATTCTTTATTTCTTTTACATAATATGCTTCTGTTTTAACCCACTTTTATGTTTTTGAGTCCCTGTTTCTCTGTTTGATTGCTTGTTTGTCTTTAACATGCTTGATTAGGGTTTCTCTTCAATGATTTCTTTGTTTTGCCATGAACATGCATTCAAATGTCCATGCACTGATGCATAGGTGCTGAGATGCAATAAGATAAGTAAGGTAAGGCATGCATTCATATGAACATGCATTTATCTTGTGTTTTGGTGATGGATATGAATATGCTTGGTTGAATGATATGTAGGGATATCTATCACATGTTTATTTTGATCTTGCCATGCCCTTGTTTTTGCAAGATTTGTTTGCTGTCTTGGATGTAATAAGATAGAAGCACGCTAAGGTTTATGATAATATGATGCCGTGATAGATGTATGTTAGAGTTTTGGGATGATTAATGCCCATGTTGATTGTTATATTTATGTTAGTGTGTGCGTGAGTATAGAATGCAATGTTGAATATACATTTAATGAGATGAAGACGTAAAACACAATGAGTGGAAGCCGACCCACGGGTAAAGCAGTTTTGGGTGCCTAAAACCTTCTTAAAATCGTATCTAAACTCCAAACTCATACTTTAGTAGTAAGATTAGTCCTTCCACATAAGGGTGCTATGTAAAAGGTTCCTAGACCTAATCTAGGTGGTGACTTCATCTTTTCTTCGCCCCTATCCACTCAAACGAGGCATACTCCCCTTCCTTAGGAGAAAACCGCAGCGCCCACAGTGGCGACTTCACTGGGGATAGGGAGTTTGATTCCAATGTGTCTTATTTTTAATTTTAATAAAAGCTTGTTCAATATTTGTTTGCACACACTTTCACTTGGTTTTTTTGTCCCTTTACTTCGATTGGTGATGAATGGGAAGATGAGTACGCTCCATTCGGGCCAAAGTCTTTCGAAGTTCATCCCACTAACTCACAATTTGTGCCATTGCCTATGATGGACTTTGAGTACACTAACAGTTTGCCACCAATCCACAACAGTCCATTTAGTCCTAAGGTTGGAATCATGGTCCACCTAGTTGTGAGTGACCTACTTATCTATCCTTTTAGCTCTAGCGAGCCTACCCACACTTAGAGAGATCTTAGATCCTATCAAAAAAATTGTACTCTTTATATTTCTTGTTTGTTTAACCATATATCTTATTTTTACCTAATTTTAAAGGACAAATAAAGATAAAATATGTAAAATTGAAGGATGACCCAAAATTTATGGCATACCCTAAGATATTGGGACGAAAAGGAAATAAGTTCTCACATATAAGAGGCTTATCCCAAAGTCCAAAGGTATGTCTTAACTTGAAAGGTTCATAAGACTATAGCCAAATTGCTATCATAAGTCCATATTAAAAGGCCTTTTGAAAAATAGGACCTTGAGCCTAAGGTAACAAGTCTACTATGGGCTTTGCATCCAACATCCTACAAAGTCAAATATGAAATTTCCTAATCTTGAGCCTTCTTGTTGGATGCTAAGGCCCAAAATGATGAAAACTTCATGGACTTTGGAGAGGAAGGCTACAATATATTCTAGCTAAAGGGCTACTTAAAAAAAATGATGATGATAATGGAATGAAAAAGAAGAAGAGCCCAAAAGTGATGAATACATTGTAAGCCCATGTTTGAGACAAATGGTTAAAAATCTCTAAGTACATTCTAATGAAAGCCCATGAGAGTAAGAAGAGAGCTTTATTGTGAATAGTCTAAAGCCTAATGAAACAAAGGGCAAGATCCATGAGAAGAAAGGGAGTGATTTTGTAATTGGGCCTTCATTAAAGTGGACTTAAAGAATTTTCTAAGAACATCTAATAAAGTACTTTTAATTGGGACATGTACTCACCAAATTCATTAAACCTTCCTAATTTTCCATATACCATGATGTCTAACAGTTTGACTCAAGAGGATGTCGATCGAGTAATGACTAGAGGAAAAGTCTGCTTTCTTCTACTAGAATTCCTACAGCAATTGCGAAGCGCTCTCGGACCACAGACCTTTAAGAGTGCCCACGTCAATGATTTCTCTGAATCGGGAAACGCAAGATCGTAGGAAGATCATGACTGGGCAGAATGGACCTCAACAACAGGGAAAACTCAAGTTACCCCAGCCCACTTCATGCTTGAACGTGACACAAACCCTCCTTCAGACAACTATCAATACCTTGTATTAGCCCAAGATGAAGATGAAGAAAGAAAGGAGGACGATGGAGTGATTAGCTATTGGAGTGAAGATGATGGTGACTGGTTTTTCGACGAGGAATTTAGAGATTTCCCCAACGAGGGTGAACTTCTCTGTGACATAACCAAAGCTATACGCGTGTAGGGACCTTTAAAAGATGAGACTAGTCCATTAAGCTAAAGACTTCATTCGAAGAAGAGAACGAAAGAAAGCAATGCGCCCTAAAGGAGAGAAAGAACGGAATTCATCATGGGCACCTCAATAATTGGACTTGGGTTGGGTTTTCTAAGAATATGGGAAATGAATTTTGTAATGTAAGTTCAGATGTACTTTTCAACATTTTTAATAAGATGAATTTGGATTTGGCTTATTTTGATGTGTCCCATAATATTGAAATTCTGCACTTAAAATGATTCTAATAAATTTGAAAATGAAATTAATAAACAATTGGAAAAGAAAATTGAACCTATAGACCAACTTTTGAAACTCTTAATTTGGGCAATGAGAATCCACGTTTAATTAAAATTGGCTCAACCCTAAATGAAAAAGAAAGAAAAGATCTTAAAGAGCTTCTCACAGAATTTCAAGAAGTGTTTGCATGGTCCTATAAAGATATGCTCGGTATTGATCTTGGGATAGCCCAACACCACATTGATACCCATGCTCACATGGTACCCGTCAAGCAAAAATTAAGACGTATGAGGACCAAGTGGCTTCTAAAGATCAAAGAAGAGGCCACCAAGCAATTGAAAGTAGAGTTCATCAAACCCATGCACCAAGCCGAGTAGATAGCCAATGTTGTTCTCATGCCAAAGAAGGATGGAAAAGTAAGAATGTGCATGGATTTTAGGGATTTAAACAAGGCTTTCCCTAAGGATGATTTCCCTCTTCCTTACATAGTCCTAGTGGATAACACGGCCAGTAGTGCCTTGATGTCTTTTATAGATGGTTTCTCAAGATATAACCAAATCAAGATGACTCCTAAGGATATGACTAAGACTACCTTCACCACAGAATAAGGAATCTATTGTTACACCGTGGTGCCATTTGGCTCAAGAATGCAGGGGTAACATATTAAAGAATGGCCACAGCTTTGTTACATGACCTAATGCACAATGAGGTTGAGGTATATGTTGGTGACATTATCGTGAAATCCAAGGATAGAAAGGGTCACATCATTAACTTAAGGAAGCTCTTTGAAAGGATCAAGGAGTATAAATTGAGGTTGAACCCCCAAAAGTGTACCTTTGGAGTAACTGTGAGAAAGTTGCTAGGCTTTTTGATAAGTGATGGAAGGATAAAGGTTGATCCATCAAAGATCAAAGCCATATTGGATATGCCCCCACCCAAGAGTGGGAAAGAAATAAGGGGATTCTTAGGTCGATTACAATACATCAGTAGATTCATTGCCAAACTCACTTCCACTTATGAGCCCATCTTCAAGCTTTTGAGAAAGAGTGAACCTCATGAATGGAATGATGAATGTTAGAAAGCCTTCAAACTTATCAAGGAGTACCTTTTCCATCCACCCATCCTAGTACCTCCAAAGCATGGAAAGCCATTACTACTATACCTCTCTATCATAGGAGATGTGGTTGGAAGTATGCTTGCACAAGAGGACAATGATAAGAATGAAAGAGCAATGTACTATTTGAGCAAAAGGTTCCATGATTATGAGACTTGATACACACCCATAAAAAAGTCATGCTTTGCTCTCGTGTGGGCCGTGCAAAAACTAAGACACATCATCCTACCTTTTCAAATATGGATAGTAGCTAGAATGGACCCATTGAAGTATCTATTTAAGAAACCTTCTTTGAGTGGAAAACTATCAAGATGGTTATTAGCAGAATTTGATTTGAAGTATATGGCAAGGAAAACCATCAAAGGAAGCATTGTGTTAGATTTTTGTGCCTAGAACCCCATCGAAGAAGAAGACGGTAGATAAGATTTTCCAAATGAGGATATTTTGGGCATCGAGCTAAGGACATGGAAGATGTGTTTTGATGGAGTCGTGAACCAGTATGAGAATGGAATAGGGGTGCTCTTGATCACTCCCAAAGGATCTCACACACCTTTGGCAATTAAGTTAAACTTCGAGGCAACTAATAACATGGCAAAGTATGAAGCTTGTATCACTGGAATGGAAGCTCTTCAAGAGTTAGGGGTAAAAGAGGTAGAGGTCTTTGGAGATTCGACCTTAATTATAGCCCAAGCACAAAGATTAGATTGTAAAAGGTAAGGAAGAACACTTAAAGCCTTATCAGCAATATTTAGAGGATTTGACCAAAACCTTTGATAAGATTGGATACACTATCATCCCTAGAGCTTAGAATCAGTTTGCAGATGCCTTGGCTACCTTAGCCTTCATGGTTGAAATACCCGAGGGACTATGGACACAACCCTTAGACATTGAACAGAGTTATGAGCTGGTGTATAAGGGGAAAGCCGAGTCTTCAGCCTTGGCCATAGAAGAAGAAGGGGTTCCTTTGTATTATGACATTCTGAAATTCTTAGAATTAGAAGTGTATCCTGACGGTGCCAATAAGAGAGAACATCATTCGATTAGGATGATGGCAATGCAATACATCCTATGTGGAGGTCAACTCTATAGGAGATCCTATGATGGTATACACCTTTGTTGCTTAAAGAAGGAAGAAGTCGAAAGAGTCATGGAAGAAGTTCATCAATGGATTTATGGTCCTCACATGAATAGGAGAATGTTAGCCAAAAAGATCCTAAGAATATGATACTATTGGACTATGATGGAAACCAATTTTGTAGACTTTGTGAAGAGTTGTCACGACTGCCAAACACATGCAAATTTGAATCATATGCCACTTAGTAAGCTATACAGCATGACCTCTCCATGGCTTTTCTTAGTCTGGGGCATAGATGTGATTGGAAGAATAGCCCCTAAGGCCTCAAATGGACACAAGTACATCCTAGTGGCAATTAACTATTTCACCAAGTGGGTAGAGGCAGCTTCCTATTCCGTACTAAAAGCTAAGCATGTGACCTGGTTCATAGAGAATAACATCATCTTCCGATTTGGAGTACCTCAAGAGATCATCTCAGAAAATGGCTCCAATTTTTAGAGGGAGGTTCAAAGGATTATGGAGTTGTATAACGTTGAGCATCATAAGTCTTCACCATACCGACCATAGACTAATGGGGCCATAGAAGTAGCCAATAAAAACATCAAGAATATACTAGCCCAGATGGTAGTAACATACAAGGATTGGGCTAAAAAGCTACCATTCACCTTATGGGGTTACAGAATTTCTATCCAAGCATCGACGAGGGTAATTCCCTACTCTTTGGTCTACAGTAGTGAAGCAGTGCTTCCCATTGAGGTAGAGATATAATCACTAAGGGTATTAGTAGAAACCAAAGTCCTAGAGAAAGATTGGATGAAAGAAAGATATGAGCAATTGGTCTTGATAGATGAAAAGAGAGCTAAAGCACAATACCATGTACAAGGTTACCAGAAGAGGATTGCTAGGGCATTTAACAAGAAGGTGAAGCCTATAAACCTTAAGGAATGAGATTTAGTCTTAAAGGTGCTTAGAGATGAAACATATGATCCAAGATAAAAGATGAAGCCAAGATGGTTTGGACCTTTTATTATCAAAAAGATCATGTCAGGAAGCGCAACAAGAATTACAGATTTGGATGGGGAAGAGATGCTTCGCCCAATCAGCCTGAATAGGCTCCGAAAGTATAACATTTGAAAAAAAAAAAAAAAAAAGGCTGCTAGGTTGAAAACCCAAAAGGGCGGCTTAGGCAAAAATTTAGGCAAAAGAACTCCGCTAGATTGAAAACCCGAAAGGGTGGTCTAGGCAAAAGATAGGGGAAAAGATCATGGGCATGGTGAAAATTCCCATAAGGACGTCATGGGAAAAAATTACATGGCACAGAAAAAAGAAAAGAAAAAAAAAAGAAAAAAGAAAAATAAAGATAATAAGCAAAGATAATAAAAATAGTTGATTCTCTTATTGCTCAAATTAAAAGATAATAAATTGTTTCCATAGGGGATTTGGAACATTCCAATCCTTTATTAAACTCAAAAGAAAGACATGAAAATCATAAAGTGCAGAAAAGTAAAATTTGGGGCATATCAAGGTAGTCAGTTGGCCTTCTTCCTTTTGTTGGACGTCTGGTAATCCTTCTCCTCCCTATGAACTGATCTTATGTCAACAGTCAGCTAAGCTTTGTAGCCCGAAGTAGGATGGAGAAACAGAGGGAAACGAATTCCTTTAGCCACTATCTTCTTCAACCAAGTCTCACAGATCCTGCCTAAGACCCTCTTAGTGAAGACTGAGATATGAAAGACACCATTATCATTAGAAACCCATTGACGGTCTCCAAATTTCCTCACGATGCGGTATGGGGAATAGTAAAAGCAACGGCGAAGCCCAACCAAAGGAACACAGTTGTTTTTGAAGTCGCAGTTGACCATGGTTGTAATGCTCGACCATTCCACTACCCATTGGACATTTAAGGTGGTAAGATGCTTCAGGAATTCTGTGAACTCAATGGAGTACATCTCATTGTTTCTGAGCCTATAATCACGATAATGCTTAGGGAGATATTGATTAGGAGGGACAGTGGGAGGATGAAGCAATTAGAGCTTCTCATATAGACATATTTGGGGGGGGGGGAAGAAAAAGAAAAAGAAAAACAAAGCATGAGTGGAAAAAGGAGAGATAAAATACAAAAAATGATAGTTCAAAGATGATATAAGGAGCCCCAATAGGTTGAAAACCGAAAGGCAATCCATGCAAAAATCAAAGGAATTCCACTAGGTTGAGAACCTAGGAAAAAAATAGGGATCATACGTAAAGGAGGAGAGGACTCCCTACAAAGAATGTTGCTTCCTCCTTATAAACAGCATCTAAGCCATTGAGAATTTTAGCCAAGATCATGCCTATGGGGCTTCCCTTATTTAGATTGTAGACCACTAAGCACGTCCTTTGATCTACCTAATATGTTTCATGCACCAAGAAATACCTCACAAGGAGACATAAACAGAAGGCATTGAGATAATGAGAGTGTGCCCTAC
This sequence comes from Lithocarpus polystachyus, assembly GCA_033629205.1. Taxonomy (NCBI): domain Eukaryota; kingdom Viridiplantae; phylum Streptophyta; class Magnoliopsida; order Fagales; family Fagaceae; genus Lithocarpus; species Lithocarpus polystachyus. The sequence goes on from CM066171.1 coordinate 32,445,324, forward strand.
CAACCATAGGAACAGTCAACCAAGAAATGTATGCAAAAAGTATGTCAATGTTCAACTTGTTAAACATACACCATCGTCGTACTGCGATTAGAGAAATCCCCAAAAGGTCATGAGCCAAATCAACAAAATCTTCGCCAATGGTAGGAAGAATGAGAGTGCTAACATTAGGTTTGCCTGTGATTGCACTAAACTCTTCTATAGTGGGGCATATTTCCACACCATTGAATTGGAAAACATGCCGAGTAGGAATCAAAAAGTTGGCAGTAGCACGAAGAAGAGGTTCATCCACTTTGATTTGGTGAAGGGAAAGATGCAAGAAAGGCCAAGAGGGATGAGAGCATCTTTGAATCTAGGGCCAAGTCTCTTGATCCAAGCCAAAACTTCTAAAGGAGAGAATTCTACCATTGAACAACCTTGAAAGGTGTGTTTTGTGCTTAGAATATGTCTTGTGAAGGTTTAGAGGCCCCCCAACGACTATTTTATACTTAAATGAGGCAGCTAGGATTTTTCTGGCTCGCGTCATGCGTCATATGGTCAACACCTACGTGCATAGGCCCGTGTATGCGTAAACAGGGAAGAAGGCAAAAACATATCCTTTTCCTATGTGGAGTGTGACTCTTTCCGCAAGACTTCTCCTATGATTCCTACAGCCTAAGGGACTACTCAAGGCACAATCAAGCTTAGATTTTCAAGCATTGAAGATCAAGAAAAATAAAAATTGCATGAAAATAATCATCCCAATAAGTTGTAAATTAAGTGCATGTCCTAAAAAAAAAGGCGAGCAGAAATGTAAAAGATGTTATTAAAATACAACCCAATGTCCTAAATCAGATCCAATGTGCAGAAATACATACTAAAAAAAAAGGAAAAGAAAAAATAGTAAAAAGAAAGCACCGTGTCTATATCTGTCTGTCTGTATGCAAGATCACTGGAAACGCCTCTTCCTTTGCTAATAGCTAGGTGTAGTCTCTAAATCGCCACCACCATCACCATCACCATCATCATCATCATCATCATCATCACCTAGATAGGCCAACCCTCCAGGACCATACATCTGCCTGGAATACTCGGTCACTTCCAGTTTGAGGTTCCCGGCTAGCTAAACAAGCTCCTCATGCTCTTGAACATTGGGCTAAATTTGAAGGAAGGGAAAATGTTAGAACAAGTGATTGAGAGATATAAGAAAAGAAAAGGAAGGACAAGGAAAGGTATAACGACCCAAGGAAAAGCGTTAGCCACATTTGCGCTATACCTCAAAAGGACCATATATATGTGTATATATATATATATATATATACGCTATATCTCAAAAGGACTAGTCACAATTGAGGCTCCTTGTATTGTTAATAAAGCCTAGATCTACCCAGTAAATACTCGATATGGGACTCATCATACACCCACACACATCACACAATCAATCAAATTTGTGCATCACAATCTCCCCCACTTAAATCCCTAACGTCCTTGTTAGGGGCTACTTTGTGGGGTAGTGTCTCTAAGCCCACATGAGGTTACTGGGTTTGCTCTGATACCATATGTAACAACCCAAGAAAAAGCGTTAGCCACATCTGCGCTATACCTTAAAAGGACTAGTCACAATTGAGACTCCTTGTAGTTGTTAATAAAACCCAAATCTACCAAGTAAATACCCGATGTGGGACTCATCACACACCTACACACATCACACAATCAATCAAATTGGGGCATCACAATCTCCCCCATTTAAATCCCTAACGTCCTCATTAGGGCCCACTTTGTGGGGTAGTGTCTTGAGCGCACACGGGGTTACTAAGTCCGCTCTGATACCGTATGTAACAACCCAAGAGAAAGCGCTAGCCACATCTGCGCTATACCTCAAAAGGACTAGTCACAATTGAGGCTCCTTGTAGTTGTTAATAAAGCCCAGATCTACCTAGTATATGCCCGATGTGGGACTTATCACACACCCACACACATCACACAATTAATCAAATTAGGGCATCACAAAAGGAGTGAAAGAAAGCTCACCGCATGTGTACCCTCAGGAAAAGGGTAACCCATGACATTTGTGCTGCGGCCCACCGCACGCTCCCGAGCGAAGCCATTAAGGCTATAGGCGTAAACCAACCAGGGTAGATAGGGAAGGTTGACAGGACCACCAACAGCAGAGCCAACCTAATATAAGCATCATATTTGAGTATCACTATGTGTAGAAATACAAGAAAAGAAGATAAAGAGAAATAAGAAGAAAAAGAGAAGAAATGGTTGGTAACCGTTGGAAAAATTTGAAGAGGCAAAAGTCTAATGGCTAAACTACGCATAGTTTAGGTCTCTCCACTAAACTACATGTAGTTTAGTAAAAAAAAAAAAATTCAAATATCCTCAGTGGGTTCTTGCAAGGTAGGAAGTGCAAAATGAAATTCAAGAATACTTCCAAAAATGACAGAAATACCCTCAATTGGGCAAAAGACACAAAGACCTCAAAACATCCCTAGTGGATTGAAAGCATCAAGAACATCCCTTAGCAGATCAGAAATCACCAAGGAAATTCCCCATGAGTTAAAACCATCAACTAAATCCCCAGTAAAGTACAATAGCATGGAAGGACTCCCCCACGGATCTAAGGCACAAAGGCAACCCCCTCAAGAGTAGTGAAGAAAAATTTCCCCATGGAATTGATGAAAACCCCTTGTAGACACTCGATTTTGCACCCACAATTCAATCAAGGAAGATAACTGGAGTGACCATCCATGTACCCAAAAAAATCATTCTTGCATCATAAGCATCAATTTGTTCTTGCATTGCATGCATCAATTCATTCATTGCATATCATAACAATGATCTTGAGATTCTAACGGTCGCAACGGTGTGTCCGGTTTTTAAATCGAACCATTGGATCGAAAGATATCGCACGATCAAATTTGCACGGCCCATATGCATTATGTCTAGGAAAAGTCAACCACACACGATTAATTTAAATTAATTTTGATTGGTTGAACAATTAAAATTAATTAGATAATTTTGTGATTGGTTGATAATTAGTGTTTAAAGTAGGGTTGCATGCATAGGAATAAAAGGGATGATTAGATAACAATAAAATTGTGGATAATCTAAACTTTATCAAGATTTATTTTAAGGGATTTATCCACAAGATAATTATTATTAAAAAGCTTGAATTATCTAGAAAAGAGATTAAAAAAAAAATCATGGACAGAGGATGAGAAAATGTCTAGATACAAGGACCGGTCAAAAAACCCAAGAAGAAGAGTCCAAATGGCACCCGAACACGAAAGTGTGTTTGGCATCCAAGAGCCAATTCGACACTTTGAAAGTGCTGAATTACACCTTGTTGGGCTTTGACCCAACGGCCTTTGGGCGACAATAAGGCAAATCCTTTTCAACCTTTTTGCAAAAGGATGAGTCCAGATTCACATCCTAATCGTCCGTCCCTATTTTTTAGGGATTTCTGGCTTCTATAAATAGAGTTTGGGTCTCATAATTTAACACCTTTTTTTTTACGCTCTGAGAGGCATACGTTTTATGCTCTCAAATTGCTCATATTTTCTGATCCCCTCTCTGAGTTTTGCTGCCAAAATTAGGGTTTTTAGGTTTCAAAGAGAACTAAATAAGTTTCTTTAAACCCTAAAACATCCTCTCAGGAACAAAGAGTGCTCATGCAAGAGGTTGTTTCCTTCACCCTATCTTTTCTTTATGCTTCTTTTATGTTGATGAATGTTTTTATCCATAGCATGAATTATTAATCATCGTTTTGTTTAAAGCATAATTGTTTGTATGCAATTGTTATAATCTCTTTCTTGAATATCAATAGTTGGCATGTAAACTACTCTCTTTTTTTTAAACCAAAACAGATTTGCATCTTCCTTAGATGTAGATCTGAATTCTTTTTCATAATAAAATAGATTTGCATCTTCCTTAGATGTAGATCTGAATTTTTCTCAATTAAAAAACTAATTTGTATCTTCCTTAGATATAGATCTGATTTTTCTTTAACATATGCAGATTTTTGAAATAGAGAAAAAGATTAAACATGATTGAGTTGGTGTTTGTTTTATGTAATTCATGTTGCATAAATTTAAGTTATGGGTGCAACTCTCTTCTAAAATTTTTTTTCCATATTTTTAACATATGAAAAAACAGATTTGATTTTTCTGTTATCCAACACCATTTTTTTAGTTCTTTAAAAAACAGATCTAACACTTTTTCAAATCAAAAGATTATTTTTTTTGTAATAAAAACAGATCTGAATTTTTATCTCTAAAAACCTCTTTTTTTTTTTTTTACCAATCAAAACAGATCTGAAATTTTAAACAAAAGAAGAGACTTCATTCATAAATAAATTTGTGTGATTTGATCTTTATTTTCACATGTTCAACACATCATTCATGACATGAATAAAAAGGTACATTGGTCACAAAAGTCTAGAAGACCAGACTCTATTTGAGCGAAATGAGTTCCTAACACCTTCCCATTCCGTAACCTAGCCTCTGAATTTATATTTTTGGTTAAGTAGATCTAGCTTTATCTTTGTTTTTATTTTGGGTAGATTGTAACTAGGAAAAAAAGCCGTGTATATTTGGTAGGTTGTAACTTGGACCTAAAACCATGTAAAGTTCAAATTTTCAAATTTGTATTTTTTTTTTTTTATTCAATCAATGAAACGAAGCAATTCAGTCATGTATTTGTATATTAGTTTTTCTTATTTTTTGTACATAAAAAATAAGTGGCAACTCCACACCATTTAACTAAAAAGAGAGATGCCCTAAAATGCACTCCAAAAATATCTCTCTTTTTCTAGAGGCACTCTCAGGTGAGGTCTCTCACAGTGGCTACTCTGTTGGGGATGTCGAGGGCTAAGTTTTGTATTAGACTTAAGTGACTAAATATGTACCCTTGCTTTGCATGGTCTTGCATGATATTGTTGTTTGTTTTTTTTATTTATGATTATTGAGATGTTGTATGATAATTTGTTGTATGTATTGTTTGTTAAAAGCTTTCCCTAACTGTCATAGTGTGTGCCATCCAAACAAATATGTATGCACCCCTTTTCAACAACTTGTTGTGGTAGTAACCATGGATCACTGGTCTTCATTAGATTCGGGTACCCAGTGGCAAACTCACCAACTCATTGCCTAAAGTCATTGGATCATTTCTTGTTAACTGTAAATGATAGACCATGCCGCTCGAACCAACGTAATGTTCATTACATTACAAGTTGGGAGGTGTAACATTCTAGCTATGGGAAACAATAAAACAACAAACCCACCCTACAATGTAATGACTTAGAACCTACCCTTAGGTCAGTCCTTGTTAAAATTGCATTGCATGTTGTGTGTGTTTGTTTTGCTTGGTTGGTTGATGCAAATGGTAGCTTTAATTGACCCAAAAGAGCCTATTCTAGAGAGAGAGAGAGAGAGAAAGCAAGGGGGGAGAATTTGGTCAAGATTTGAAGGAAGGCTGCAAAGAGGACCTAAGGCCGACACTCAAGCTAGTAGTTCCAATTCCAAGCCCATCACTCCCATCACGGATCTGAAGCCCATGAGCATAGAGGACACTCTGTTGCTGTAACATCACAATCCCATATTCGACCTACAAGACAATTCAAGCCACAAGAAGCCTGAAACCCCAAACACCATGGCAAAAGAGGGAGAACATCCAAACACCGATGAACCCATGAACACTCAAGAGCTACTCAACACCATAGTAGCTAGTCAAATCTAGCTAAGGGAAGACATGAATCGTATGGTACAACAGTTTCAGAGTCTAAAGACTAACTAAGAGGAGAACCAGGCTGACCATAATCCATCAACCCTGGAGAGTGAGAAGAAGATCAACAAAAGAATGAACAAAATGGAGGTAATAATTAAAAGAGCCCGTAAGATGGAAGACCTCATGGACTACGAATCCCTCTCACTTTTCCCAAATGTGAGATTGCCTCCCAAATTCAAGATGCTAACTTTAGACAAGTTCGACGGGACTGGCTACCCAAAGTCCCATTTAAAGATGTACGTGAGGGACATGCAGCCCCTAGGAGCAACTAAAGAACTATTTGCTCAAATGTTCCAAAACACTTTGACTGGAGCCACTCTTAGGTGGTTCCTTAACTTGGATGATGCTAGAGCAAGAAGTTGGGAGGAGGACATCTACTGCGAGTTTCACAATCAATACAAGTACAACATCGAGGTGGATGTGACAAGGAGAGATTTGGAGACCACTAAACAACAGCCGAAGGAGTCTTTTTCCGCCTTCATAACCAAATGGAAAGCCAAGGCAGCCTAGATGATCTCAAAACCTAGTGAAGAAAAGCAAATCCAAATGGTAGTGAAGAATTTGTTACCCATATTCTGCAAGCATATCTTTGCCCAATACTTTTCAAACTTTAAAGCCTTGGTCATGGCTGGTACTCAAGTGAAAGATGCTATCAATAATGGCATGTTGAAGAATGAAGAAGGCTCTGTTTTTGAGAAAGCTGTAACCCACACTACTAATGAGGAGGCAATCAATGTTGTAGTTCCCCAAACATCATCAACTGTCAATTCTAGGCCTCGAAGAAAGTTCAAAGAACTCCACATGCCTATGAGCCAATTGTTTGAAAAACTCAAGCTTGAAGGGCATCTTGGCCTACTTAAATCTTGACCTCTTCCAAGCCCACTACCTAAAGGTTACAAGTCACATGAGTTTTGCAAATTTTCAAGAACCTGGCCATCAAACAAACAAATGTATCAATCTACAACATGGCATTCAAAATCTGATCGACCAACAAGTCATTACTCCACCATCATCAGCCAGTCATCCTAACTTTGTTCGAATTTCATTTTGGTTCTTTGGTTTTATTGTTTACTTAGGATTTGCTTTCTAGTTGGTTATTTTCTCAATAAAGTTCATGTGATGTTTAATGCATTTGATTCACCATGTTATTCATATGTAAATCAAAAAAAAAAATCTAAAAAATAAAAAAATTGCATTAGGGGCATTGTGCCTTCTTAGTAACCTTTTTCTAAAAACCCTTTTTTTGTGTGTTCCTTCAAATACTCCAAAATTTTTCCAAAAGCCTTCTTTTCAAGAGAATAAAAGAAGATCCATTTGGCAAATCGTTTTCCAAATCATGATGATTAATTGCTCTACCAATCAATTTGTTCCAAAGAGGGATTTAACTTCATTCAATCCATGTAAGGACTTTTGCAAAATATTCAAAATATAATAAGAAAATGTCCTAAAAGGCAATTGAAGAAATACATTCATTCATCTAAATTCCTCAAACCACATACACTCAGTCCCAATTTATACAGAATCTTTTTCACATCATTGGAGCATTTATACTTCTATTCCAAGAAAAATTTATTAAAGGAGTTTAAGTCACTATGCTTACAAGAAAGCATTACTAGGGCTAGGAGGCCGCCTTTGATAACCCACATTATTCCTTGACACATATTACAATAATTATCCATTGCTAGCCAACTTGGGCCTTTAAACAGTTAGCCTGTTTTTCAATGAACCCACTAAAAACTTAAACCTTGGGTAGGAAAATTAAGTATGCATGCTTTAATCTCAAGATGAGGAAGTGTTGACCTTAAGGTTTTAGCACCACTTGGTAAGGTCCTCAATGAAGACAAAAAAAAAAAAAAAAAAGGAGAGAGAAGTGAATGCAAGAATTTTCATCAAGTTTTGAGAGGATACTAATTCATCAAAAGACACAAGAGGTATGAGATTCCGTGAAAGATCATTCAAGTTGAGAAGGATGAGAAAAAATCAAGATTCATCAAGAGAGGAAATTTAATCAAATTGAGGAAGATGAGGAAAAGAAGAAAACAAGACAAATTTCATCCAAAAAAAAAAAGTGTTTGTTCAGTCAAGTCAAGAAAAATGAAAGTGCATTAGAAAGGATAAGAGGGAATCAAACACCATTTTTTTAGTTCTTTAAAAAAACAAATCTGACACTTTTTCAAATCAAAAGACTATTTTTTTGTAATAAAAACATATCTAAATTTTTATCTCCAAAAATCATTTTTTTTACCAATCAAAATAGATCTGAATTTTTAAACAAAATAAGAGACTTCATTTATAAATAAATTTGTGTGATTTGATCTTTATTTTCACATGTTCAACACATCATTCATGACATGTATAAAAAGGTACATTGGTCATAAGAGTCTAGAAGACCAGACTCTATCTGGGTGGAATGGGTGCCTAACACCTTCCCATTCCGTAACCTAGCCTCCAGATTTAGATTTTTAGTTAAATAGATCTAGCTGTATCTTTGTTTTTATTTTGGGTAGTGAAAGCTCAGATTTGTGTTAAAACACAAGAGCTTGTTTAAACCCCCAATAAAATATAATGGCTAGATTGCTTTTACTCTAACTTATCTAAGTGCGGAACAAGAATAAATGAAGTGCAATAAACCGATAACTACTCTAGTACATAAACGTGAATAACAAACAATAAAAGTAAAGCACAAGAGTAAGGGAAAAGAGATGCAACCACAAGATAACACCAAGACGTGCTATCAAAGAGGAAATCGAAGAACTTGGCGAAAAACCTCTCTGCCTCCCTCTAAGCGGTAAATCGATCCACTAGACAATAAATTGGGATACACAAATAGCAAGAGACCCTCCAAGCCTAATCTACCCAATGTACCTAAGACCTTCAGGCTCCTACTCCAACAAGGCTTCCCGGAACCGTATCTTGTCTAGCTTTCTAGATCCCGCAATATGCTTGGTTGCATCTGCCAAGCTTCACCGGCTTCTTTTGGTAAATCTCCAAAGCTTCCCAAGCCCCAAAACACACTCTACACTCTAAATAGATGTGAGTTGTATTTGGGTACAAACCTCCTTTCAAGGTATGACAATGGGAGAGGGAAGGAGAAGAGCCTAGAATGATTTCTCGCTAAAGATGAGTAGCTCTCTCTTAAAAGACGGGTGTGTGTGTGTTGTAGAAAACCTATCTAGGGTTTTTCTCTCTGAATGGCCTCCTTACAATTTGTGGGTAATGAGGGTATATATATAGTATGGGTGAAGGGTAAGAAAGTCACACTTAAAAATCTTCCAAGCAGAGAGTCTAGTGAGTATCTCACGGGAAGGCCTTACCCGCGAAATACTCATGAAATTGATAGCTTGGCACGACTCTTCAACTTCCAGTCATGTGCTTCTCACATGCCCTTTTCGCGGGAATCCTTCTCGCGAACTTCTCGCGAGCTAGTCGCGAAATGCACTTATCTTCATTTCATGCTCAATTCTTCACCAACTTATTACTAAACTCAATACAATAAAATCCCACAAAATACAAGGAAAAAATTAAAGCAATTGCAACACTTTTTGTCATGGAATAAAGCCAACATAAAACATAGTTATAAATCACAACTTTATAGGTAAATTGTAACTAGGAAAAAAAGCTATATATATTTGGTAGATTGTAACTAGAACCCAAAGCCCCGTAAAGTTCAAATTTTCAAATTTGTATTTTTTTTTTATTCAATCAATGAAACGAAGCAATTCAGTTATGTATTTGTATATTAGTTTTTCTTATTTTTTGTACATAAAAAATAAGTGACGACTCCCCACTACTTACCCAAAAAGAGAGGTGCCCTAAAAAGCACTCCAAAAATATCTCTCTTTTTTTAGAGCCACTCAAAAGCAAGGTCTCTCACACCCCTCATGAGTGGAATCAACATCAGTTCCCCAGTAAGTCATAATGGGGAAGAAGAAAATTTTCCAAGTGAGCTACACGCCATTAAAAACTTCCTCGTAGGTCAAAATCACCACCAAACTCCTCAGGGATTTGTATCTTTCCCCAATGGACTACACTTTATCAAAAGACTTCCCCGTCGGTCCAAGTTACCAAAAAGACTCCCCCGTAGCTCTCAAACACACTTCTCAGTGAGTTATTCTCCCTAGTAGATCTTTCACCAAGGACTTCCTCATGAGTCAGAATATCAAAGAACTTGTGCATATATCCTCCGGGAATTGAATATGTAGGCACAGATCCCATACAAGTCAGAACACCAAAGAACCTATGCACATATCCTCCGGGAATTAAATATGCAGGCACAAATCCCATACAAGTAAGAACACCAAAGAACTTGTGCACATATCCTTCAGGATTTGAATATGCTGGCACAAATCCCATACCAGTCAGAAAAGAGGAATACAGAATTTGTGCATATACCCTCCAGGAATTGAACATGCAGGCACAAACCCTATGCAAGTTAGAATTTGTGCACATATCCTCCGGGAATTGAATATGCAGACACAATAGAAGAGGTAGAGATAGAGACCAAGGTCACCCCAAGGCAATAGCCTCACTAGAACAAATAGAGATGCAAAAAGAAGACAAGTATACCCACTCGGAAAAGTTTGAGGAAAGTGCCCCAGATGGACACAACTGGGATGTATATTTTTAAGCTCGTAAATGCACTTTGTTTGTTTGGTTGATGGTTGCAATTTTTCTTTTTTAGTGACTCTAAGATAGTGAGCCACTCACCTTTTACTTGCAATTGGCAAAACAAGTTCTGGGATACTAAACTTGTCATTGCTCATTTCCCTAGCAATAAAAGTGAGAATTCAAACATACAAATCTCAACGCAACTCTGTGAAGTTGCATCCTGCCCTATGTATGCGTGTTGTGTGCCGTATGCATGTTGTGTGTGGGTTGGGCCCCAGCCGTACGTCTAAACAAAATATTTTATCTCTTATTCTTTTGATTCCGTTAGTGGAGCTCACAAATCAAAAGAGGGGCATATGTAGACACCGCTTTTTATACCCCTTATGACTAGAGCCCCCGTTCCCCAATAATAGTAAAATTCTAAAACTCAAGGTTGGCTTAGGGTCCAATCAAATTATAAATTGACTTGAGGAAGGTTTTTATGGAAAATATTACTCTTTTATGAATAAAATAAAGCTATTTTTGGAAAATAAAGGCCATGAAAACCCTTGGGCTGCCTATGCGTACGCAAGCTTGATATACGCGTACGCACACACGAACCCGCATACACAGCTAGGGTTCCAGAAGCTATGAAAGACAAGTTTTTCTGCATTAAAACCGAGGTTTGGAATGGATCCCACATCATCTAAGAGCCATTCCAAACACCTATTTTTCAACTATATAAAGTCTTACATGGTATATTTCAAAAACACAAAGAAAATCCTAAAGGAAAACACAAGATTCACTAGAAATAATGAATCAAAAAGGGAGATTTTCACAAAACATCCTCAAGTCAATATTTTCTGATTAAGGCCTTTTCTGGCCTTGATCTTTGATTTTTAAGATTACTAATCACTCTTATATTTGATTGTAAATAAATTTGACTGAGGGGAATGGTCAAAATCAAGCCTAGGAGCTTTTGTTTGGAGGTATTATTCTAAGTCTCTTTTATATGTTTTGATCTTCATTTCCTTGTTTCTTTTGTTTATTTTGGTTATAATATTCTTGTTTACATAGTCTCCCTATTTTAAAGCATGTTAGGTTGGTAGTTTCATTAGTTTTTGGTTTCTACTTTGTTTTTAGTGTTTCTGGGTTACGGTTCTAGGGTGTGTTTACATGCGCATGCTTTCTACATGCATATGCAGGCTTGAAGTATGCGTATGCATACAATTGGGCTGCGTATGCAGGCCTATGTATGTGCACGCATACTCGTGCCTAGAAACCCTAATCTGAGTTTTTTCTGCTTCTGTTCTTTATTTCTTTTACATAATATGCTTCTGTTTTGACCCTCTTTTATGTTTTTGAGTCCCTGTTTCTCTGTTTGATTGCTTGTTTGTCTTTAACAAGCTAGATTTGGGTTTCTCTTCAATGATTTCTTTGTTTTGCCTTGAACACACATTCAAATGTCCATGCATTGATGCATAGGTGCTGAGATGCAGTAAAGTAAGTGCAATAAGGCATGCATTCATATGAACATGCATTTTTCTTGTGTTTTGGTGATGGATATAAATATGCTTAGTTGAATGATATGTAGGGATATATATCACATGTTTATTTTGATCTTGCCATGCCTATGTTTCTGCCATGATTTGTTTGCTTTCTTGGATGTAATGAGATAGGAACACGCTAGGGTTTGTGATGATATGATGCCATGATATATGTATGTTAGGGTTTTAGGATGACTGATGCCATGTTAATTGTTAGATGTATGTTAGCGTGTACATGAGTATAGAATGCAATGTTGAATATGTTAGGATTAGTATCCTAAAATCCTATTATACAATGCTATGTATGACATAATGTTAATAGTAATAAAGTTGTTTTATTATCTAAAATAATTGTAACATGAATATATGGACACTATCATATAGTCCTTAAGATGCATAGTATGTGATTTATGTGATTTAGTCACAGAAAATGTAAATCACAAGTTCTTTGTAAACTCAGAATCTTTGTTAGTAGTCAGTGATGAAATTGGGCATTTCATTTGCGAAAACTATAACATATTAACTAAGATTATTTGTCTTGATCATGGAAGTGGAGACTTCTAGGTGATATGTTAATATGTTTTAAGTGTATAAGATATATTGAATTGGACCGCTATGAGAGTCATTATTCTATTAACGATTGTTAAATGAATAATAAATATTACGGCTTTTTTTTACATAAACTATCAATCCTGAGAGAATAGTGAACCCGATCATGAAATGTAGGTTGCTTTGATATATCATGAGTGAAATCTAATTTAACGATCAAAATTTCAAGATGTAGTAATCTTCAAAGTGACAGTTATATATTATGACTTTGTATTACTACGAATATTTTCATGAAGGGGTTAGATGTTTAGTAAAGTCTTGTGGTATAATTTATTAATAAGGCCTAGAGTGCAATTATATTTATATAGTGGTATTAAATATAATTCATGGTAACTTTGGGCTTGTCACAAGTTAATAGATAAGCTTGAAGCCCATTGGAGCTAAAGCTTTATTTGTTCCTTTTGGTCTTACTTCAAGCCACACACTAAAGCCCATTTGGGCTGGCCTAAAAGGCTAACACAATTAGATAATCAGTTATTTATTTAATAAGAGTCATTAAATAAATTAACTACTAAGGCAGTTAAAGAGATATGCATATGATTAAAAGAGAAACATACAGATTTCTTATGACATTCTATTATTCTCTTGAACAAGTACGTATAGAACTAATTGAAAGACCACACATCTTGGGCATATGTGGAATTGGAGTGAAAATTGAAAGTCTTCCCAAGTTCAATCTTCATTTGTTTTTTAATTTTACAGCATCAAGGTATGCCTTCCTATTCTTTGTTTCTAAAATACAGATGTTCCATCTTATCTCACATGAATGAATTAGATCCATTTATTTCCGTTGTGTGTTTTTGTATGAGATGCAAAACTGTGTTTTCGAATAGAATATGTCTTTAATGAGATTAAGATGTAAGACACAATGAGTGGAAGCCAACCCATGGATCGGACGGTTTTGGGTGCCTAGCACCTTCCCAAAATCGTAGTCCTTTCACGTAAAGGCTCTATGTAAATGTTTCCTAGATCTAATCTAGGAGGCTACTCCATCTTTTCTCCACCCTAGTCCACCGGCCTCGGCATACTTCCCTTCCTAAAGAGAAAACCACTACGCCTACACCACTAAATCAATATTGTGGCAAATATTAAATAAATCTCCCAAAAAAAAATGAAAACCTTTTACATATAGAAGGCTTTCGTGAAAAAAACTCATAAGGTTTTCAAAATTATCAAACATACTCTATTTATAATTCTCAGCAACTACACACATTTAACAGAAGCCAATAATCTATTTTCCTGAACTTTCTATTTAAGCAAATAGAGAATATAAATTTAACGTCAACAAATATTTTTACATGAACAAAAATAGAAAGAGTCTTGAATCTCAAATTCTGAGCAAATTGAGTCTTTTGTTATCAAATTTGAAGAGGAGAGAGAGAGAGAGAGAGAGAGAGAGAGAGAGAGAGAGAGAGAGAGAGAGAGAGAGAGATTTTGTAAAAATGCTCAAATCTTCACTGGATTTTGCCTTGTTGGGCCTTATCGTCACCATTGCTGTCTGTTGTCATTGCCCTCAGGCTCTCTTAGATCCCAAATGCCCGCCCCTCCTCTTGGTTCTCCCTCTTAGTCGGGTTAGGGATTTCAATGAAATCCTTGGTTGAGTTTTTTATTTTTTTTAATTTAAGCCACATGTCTATCCACATGGCATCTTAGATGGCATAACAAATAAGATTTTAATATCTTTGTTAGCCATGACATCATTTTCTATTAATCACTTAACAACAAGGACTATTTTGATACAATATCAAAATGTTAAAGACTAAATTAACACATTTCAAACATTAGAGACCAAATACGCAACTTACCAATATATATTAACTATTATATTTTTATTTCTTTGGGTTGCTTTTATTTTGGTGGTTTATGTTTTAAAATTTTTATTTTGCAACTTTACATTTATTTTATTTTTATATTGACCATATTGTCTATTTTCATTAGTAATTTGACTCTTTATAATTTGTTTATTTTTTGCTACAATTGTAAAATTATTGCTTCAAAACATTTTAGAGTTAATATTTCATAAAATAGTCTATTTAATGAGTGCCTAATAATCAATTTATTAATTTCTCTTTCTCTCTGTCTCTCTTCTTTGAAGCTCTCTCTTACTCTTATTCTATCTCTTTGTGTTTGAAACTCACTAGTACCAGGGAAAAAAAAATACAACCCATCACCATTACCACCAAAACCAATCACAATCACAATCACATTCAATTCACAACTAGGAAAAAAAAAAGAAGCCCAAACTCTCAAAACCATTCACAATCCACCATCCCCATAACCCATTCACAATCACAATTACAAAACTCATTCTAAAACCAAACAAAATCAACCATCCACCATGTCAATCTTCATCATGCCGACCTTAATCTCCACCATGCTAATCTCCACGATGAGGGCCAATCTCCACCATGCTTGATCTCTATTGCAGGGTTTGAGAAAGAGAAGTGAACTCAAAGGAGAGAGAAAGGGACAAGAGAGAGAGAGAGAGAGAGAGAAAATAGAGATAATTTAGAAAAGAAAGAGGCAAGAGAGAGAAGCGATTTGAGAGGAGAGAGAGAGAGAGAGAGAGAGAGAAGAAAGATAGTTAGTAGAGAGGAGAGAGAAATTGAATAAAAATAATATTTTTTAGCATTTGGCACATTTGATGTAGGAGTTTTTTTATGTTTGATGTGCTAAATGCTAAAATTTTTAACATTTAGCACAAAAATTGATCCTAGTGCTTTTAGACATAAGTACTAAAAAAATATTTTATTCAATTTCCCTCTTCCCTTTTTACTAACTATCTTGCTTCTTTATCTCACCTCTTTCTTCTCTTAGTGAGAGATTGTGCTGCCTAGCCCAACCTTTAAGTGGTTTAGCATAACCCACGCGAATGGGTGGAGTCATGTTATTGCCTCTCAATAGTGGAGGTTCTGCTGATGTTATTATCCTTCCTAGGTCAAGGGTTTTAAATAGATTTGCCACTTATTTAATTGAAAAACAAAAAGAAAACCAAATTAGAAAATACATCATTCTTATTGATGAATTGAAATGTAAATCTCTTTGATAATAACAAAAAATTACATTGCTTTGGTCCTAAATACAATCTAAAACAAAAGTACAATACTTTAATTCCTAATTACAATCTAAAAACCAATATTTTAACACTTAATTTAAGTTTAAGGACTAGGTTATAGGATTGGGAAGGTGTTGGGCACACAACCTGCTTGGTAAACTAGACTTCTAAATTCTGGTGGCCAATGATCATATCAAATCATTCAAGAGTTTATATCATCCAAGAATATGTGATTGTAAATATATTGAAAAAAAAAATTAATTAGTGTAGACACCCCATTTCGTTCCAATCTAAACTTAAGTTCCTCAATCCCAATGGTGAGAAATCAAATTGCTACTAAAATGATCAACACCATATATAGATCCCAATGACTTAATAGAGCCCAAAATGTGACCCAAGAAACTAAGCCTAAGCCCAAAATCCATTTCCTTTTTGGTAGAATTTATGGTCAATTAGTCTAACCAATTGGCTGACTAAAATTTCCCACCAAACCCTAGCCTCAATGAAGCCTATAAATACCCCCACTTTCAACCATACAAAGGATCCCACTTTTGACCCATAGCGGAAACTCTACCAAAATCACTCCAAAATACTTAATGAGTGTCAATGCCTCGCTACAGTCGACCACCTATTGCAGCGACGTGCATGCCTCCTACCTCTTAAAGGGGCGGTTTTCCTTTAGGCATAGGCTCGGGTGCTATGAAAGAGGGTGGAAAAATGGGTAACCTTTGTGTGTGGTTGAATTTAGTCATTTTTAATCTATTTTTACTGAAGGTAGTGAAGTTGTCACCAATCGTTGGGTTATTTCTAAGGTGTGATTAATCATCATACTTTATTTGATTTTATTATCAATCCTAGGCTAAGAAATATGTTGTTTTTCCTAATCTAATATGGATAGTAAAATATCTTGATTCTTGAGTTCAGAAGTCTGGTTACATGTGGAGAAGATGTTAGGCACCCCATAACACCTGTCTAGAGACATTCTTTTGTTTTGGTAAAATCTTAATTTTCTGTCATTGGCAGTCAAAAACAGGCTATTGGCGTTAGCTTTTAGGGCTTTAAAAGAATTGCTTTGAGGTTTGATTTGAGAAAGGGGTATGGCCTTTATTAATGCTTCGCTAGTACATTTGGAATTGTTGCCAAACTTCCATGATGAAACTTTGACGATATTTCACCTTATTTTCATGGCGGAAATCTAGCAACATTTCAGGTTAGGTGCATCATAGCACACAAAACACTATTCTCACAAAGCTTTCGCTATGGGAATACAATAAAGGGATGCTCCATTTCACGGCAAAAATCCAGCAGAGTTTTGCGTTTAGTGTGCTATGACGCATCGGTAGGGTTTCATACTTGTGTATATGACATCCATCAATATGTTCACACTAAGGCAAACCGGAGCTTACCAAAGTATCAAAACACTGATGCATGTCACATACACGTGGAAACCGATGTCACTAGATGACATGGATAAGGGTAATCACACAATGGTGGTCATGCACACAATGTAGCATGAATATGCATCTACATCACAAGCCTTGAATGCATACCCACACTCCAAGATCAGGGGCAACCATGATTAGGAAAGGGTTGATTTGTGTGTGTTTGGGAGAGAATTTATGGCGTGCACATATACGTCATGCTAACGTCAGCAATTGTGTCCTCTTCCTCTAGTTTTCTGGTTCTGCTTTGATCACTCATTTGATGGTCTTCCCCTTCTATAATTGATCTTATATTGATACCACTAGAAAGGTTTGGATGTCTAGTTTCCAGAACACTTAAAATATTGAAAATCAGATAATTAGATCAAAGTTATCGCCTCGGGAAGTACGCAAACATGCCCAGCACAATTTTCAAGATATCTCAACTATTTTAACTCCAATTTTGACCCATAAGATGTCATAGGAAAGGGAATTCAATAATCTTTAGAATGAAATTGGTTCCAACCCATTTTAACGGTCGGATCAAAATTAGGTTTTCGATCACTTTCGAGAGTTAACCTCGAGTTAAACTTGGTCAAAGTTGACAAAAATCTCTGATAACCTCGGGTTTGATGTAAAAACATGGAAAATATTGTTTTGGTGTTGTTTTGACCAATTTTGACCTTTGGTCAACCCTAGTTGACTAGGGGTATTTTGGTCATTTTGATCTAAAATGGCACTTTGAGTGCGCCGATACCCGAACGGGTTAAACCATGACAATTTAGATATTCCCCAGTGAAACAGTGATATTTTTAGAATTTTCAAGGTTTGGCACGTAAATCGAGAGTGGACAAAATACAGTATTTACAGTGAGTTTCAAGTAGTGTAAAAACAATTTTTATAAGTACTTGATTGAGTTTTCTAACCCTTTGGTTGTTAGAAAACTTTTTTTTTTTTTTCGTGGTTTCTTAATTGCACTCATCATCTTATGATCCTTCAACCACCATTTTGTAAGACTTAGGGTTCTTCATCGAAACACCCAAATCCCAACATTTGTTTAAGTCGTTGGCTTACACACAAAGTTGGGGTAATTGATTCCAACCGAGGGACCGATCATCTACATCCCTGTAAAATACCAAAAGGGTGAGATTTGGGTCTTTCCCAGACCTATATTCTCCTCCTTGATTTTCTTTATTTATTTTATTATCATTTTATGTTCTTTTTATTTATTCCTATTAATATGATACATGATATGTGTAATGATTATATGGTTAACATGATTTGTCTGTTTGTGCTTTAATTTTATATTCTGAGTATAACATGAATTTGAGAATCAGGTTGAAATCTAGACGCATACGCCAGCATAATGGTGTTTATGCATCCATTACGCTTCGTACACATTTATGGGCAGAATCTAGATTTCATCTTTTATTTTATTTTTTGTTTCTTTACTTATTTTATTTTAATGATGTTTGTTGTATAGCTTTTATTTCTCTTTCATGTAATTTAATTTGTTGCTTGAATGTATATATATCTCTTTGTTTGTTTTAATTAATATATCTAAAATACCAAAAAATTTAAATTTATGTAGTCAATATTCTTTCCTTTTTTTTTTTTTAAATCATCCATAATCTCTAGGGTTGGTCAAAGGGTATAATCATGGAATGTAATCAAGCATTAATGACAAGATATTTCCTAAAAGATAAAAGTCTAATTCAAGATTAAAATTTTTCCAAGTTGGTGACAATCAAGCTTAAATGACAAAAGATGACTAATTTAAATTTAAACCTAAGAGTCAATTTAGGGAAAAAAAAAAAAAAAACAAGTGATTAATGATGTAGTAAATGCAAATCTTTCCTAAAAGGCTTAAGGGTTTTAATTCCAAATTAGTTGACATAATTAAATATTAGTTGTCAACAATCAATAGATTATATTGCCTAATTGACTAAAGATATTTGAATTTGAATTTAAAAGCTGATTAGGAAATGACAAAGCAATTAATGTGATGATCTTTCCTAAAAGACTTGGATATTGAAATTCAAACTAATTTGACATCTAAG
This sequence comes from Lithocarpus polystachyus, assembly GCA_033629205.1. Lineage (NCBI taxonomy): Eukaryota > Viridiplantae > Streptophyta > Magnoliopsida > Fagales > Fagaceae > Lithocarpus > Lithocarpus polystachyus. The sequence goes on from CM066171.1 coordinate 32,464,369, forward strand.
GTAATAAAAGGCAATTGATTGAAGATATGTCATTAAAAGGCAAGAGAACATTTAAAGATCAAGAGCATGTTTAATAATTGATGTTAAGTTATTAAAGAAAGACATTTAAAACTTGATGAAGATTCCACTCCAACTAAGTGTCACTCTTTCATAAGAATTAATCATTAATTCTCATTAAGCATTCAACCATTTGTTTAATGTCCACATGCATGTGCATTCGTGATGACTGGATACTCACATGCGCACACACTTGGATAAGTATATGTCTATATGTCTAGATGCTTACATGCTCATGTAGTTGGACATTTGTGTGCTCACATTCTTTGATGAGAACGTGCTAAATTGTTTAGGTGATTAGACGGTGAGTTTTATGTGTACTTGGATGTTTAAACATTCACATGCTTACATGTTCTCACATGCTTGTATGCTCTAATGCTCACATGCTTGTACACTTACATGCTTACATGTTTGTATGCTCACATACTCACATCTTTCCATGTTCACCTGCTCACATGTTTGGACGTTCACATGCTTGTATGCTCATATGTTTGCATGCCCACCGAAGACACCTAATTTTATACCCCTTAAGACTCGAGTCGTCGTTCCCTAATGATGATATTAGTAGATGGGTCTAGGATTGATCTAGGGCCTAGCCAAAGGACTTCTTTAGTTGAATGATATTTCTGGAATAAAAAAGCCTTACATAAACCCTTGTTCACATAGTTCTGGTTTTTGTCTTGATAGATTGACCGAGGGGAGCGGTCAATCCATTAGCCACTCATAAAGAAAAGAGAAAGTGGGCCATGCAATCCGCAAGTGTGGGTGGGTGTACTTACAAAGGGGGATTTGTAAGTAGGAAGTTCATAGCTTGAGACCAGGAGGTCCAAACTATCCCTTCTAGTGAATTGAGATCAGGAAGCCCAAGACAATAAAGACACCTTCCTACTACTAACTGTTAAGGCAAAATGAATTGACCCCTTGCAATTAATTAATTAATTACCCAAGTTGATTAATTAGGTTCAATTGCATGCAATAGCGTGGTAGCACAAACAAATTATCAATTATACTAAATGCAACGGAAAATAAATTTGACACGGTAATTTGTTTACGAATGGGGAAAACCTCCGGGCAAAACCCTACCGAGTAAATTTAAGGTCACTACTCCCGAGAATCCACTATTATCAATCACAAGCGATTACAAGTATAAGGAATCTTACCAAACCCTTTGGCCTATCCCGAAATACCAAGTTACAATTGAACCCTTACCCCAATACCCAATTGGACTTATATTGTAGTGGCAATCTCTCTGTTCAATGCACGAATCCTAGTACGTGACTAACCAATGATACATGGATCCCAGTACGTGACTTTCTCCACCAACTTAAGAAAGATGTTGGCTGCAAAGTTCTTCAGTTCATTAACAATGAAGATCAGGAAGCTCCTTGGTTACAAAACCCTTGGCATAAAGACGCAGTAGCTTCTTCAAAGAGAATGATGAACTAGAGCAATTTTTGCCTCCGGTTACACAATGCATGCATGACAGCCTTTAAAATAATCTTTATATATATCTAGGGTTATGAGAAAAGAAACCCTACACAAATACATAAGCATTGGCTGAAAATTAGATCTGGAATTTCTGATTTCGTAATTCTCGACAGATACAGCTTGTGTCTAGCTTCTGTTGAGCTTTAACATTAAATCTCAATAGAAGTCTTTCTGTCAAGATTGCTGTCGAGCTTTAATGAATAGCTCTTCTTCACTTGTTTCTTGGTTAGATCTTCATGGCTTTAACACTTGACTGGAACAACATGTTTCTTGAAGTTTTAAACACATTCTAGATCTACCCAATTACAAGTAAAGTGCATTTTGTCAAAGGATTAGCCAATTACATAAAATATGTCCTTAACACTAACTATAGAGAGAGAGAGAGAAAGAGAGAGAGAGAGAGAGAGAGAAAGAAATCTTAGTTTGCGAGGAAGCTTTGAGAATTTTTGGAGTTTCTGATTTACTCAATGTGTTTTTGGAATTGATGGTGGAAGAGGGTATTTATACTAGATGTGGGGGAGCTAAGGATGAATTTCTAGGCAATGTGGGACTCTAGAAAAACTACGTTTTCTAAAGAAAAAAGTTGGGTATCAAAGTCAACTTGAGTGGGGGAGCAAAACGAATTGAAAAGGGAAGAAAATCTAGAGATTCTGACGGCACTTAGTCCCAAATCCTCTGGATCTTTTCCTTTTCCATTGTGTAAGTTTTAGTTTTCAATTGGGATTTGATTCTCCCAAATTTTGACTTTCTTTTTTTATTTTCTTTGTCCTCAAGGTCAGCAAATTAATTTTAAAAACTCAATTTATTTATTTATAAATTTCTATGAATTCTATCATGAATTAAGAAATGCTTTACGTTAGATTAAATTGGGTGCATGCACCCTTACCATAAAACCTATCCTCAACCACTAGCATTATGACTCGTCATTAAATTCAATTTGGACTAAAATTAGACTAATTAAAATTAAAAGATCATAATCACGTATGGTCAAGACCTAATTAATGTAAGTGCACATTATCATTAAAACATGTTTCCTTGATATCTTTTAATTTGATTGTCTAATTAATGCTCGTGAACTATCGTTTTGATCATTATGACCTCAAGATTCATTTCATGAAATGTATTTGGAGATCAAATGGTCAAATTTACAGTCTTGTCATAGAGACATGAAATAGTGATGACATTTAATGCAATGTAAGTGAGGTTAAATGAGAGTTGAAAAATGAGGTTTCTTGTTAGGAAATGTATTGTAGCAATTGTATAGGAATGATATTGTTAGGAATGGTATTGTAGCAATTGCATAGGAATGAGTTAGTGACAGTTAGTGAGTTAGTCAGTGAGTCAGTTATGTAGTTATGCAGTTATTGACAGCTATGAGTGGTTATGCCAGTGGTTAGTAGAGTAAGGGAGTGACAAAGAGTGTTGTATAAAGGGGGTTGCTATTGTATATGGGAATCAAGCAAATGAGTATGTTCTAATTCAATTCCAATTCTTCTATCTCTCTCTCTCTCTCTTTCTCTCTCTCTGTGTCTTTTTCTTGGAGGACCAGCTGACCTCGAATTCAACTAGAAACATTCTTAACAATTGGTATCAGAGCCTTGGTCCTGCGTTGCCATGGCTGAAACATGTTCTACTACCATGAACATGGTAGATGAAGTTTTTTCCTCCCTTTGTACTACTTCAGACCATCACAATAAGGATATTCAAGAAACCTAAAAGATTTGAGGAATTCACACTAGAACCTTGAATGAGATGAATTAGAATCTCAATGCCATTCTGTAGAAGTTGAATTCTTAGGATGTCAATCAACATTTGCCCTAGAGAACTATACCTCCAAACCAAAATTCTTTAACTTTACCTCTTGTGAAACCTATTAAGCTTGAGTTTCCACATTTCTCAGGTAAAGATCCTACTAGTTGGGTTTACAAAGCCAATCAATACTTTGGGTATTATCAAACCCCAATTGCAGAGAAGTTATTAATTGCTTCTTTTCATATGAAATTAAAGGCCCTATTCTGGTTCCAAGAAGCAGAGGAGGTTGGAGTGTTTTCTAATTGGGAGTCATTAGTGCAAGCATTACATGTGAGGTTTGGGTCTACAGCTTATGATGACCCTATGGAGGTGCTAACAAGGCTAAGGCAGACATCATCAGTTACTCTGTATAAGGCAGAATTCGAAACTGTGTCTAATAGGATTAAAGGCCTTTCTCCATTACACAAGCTAAGTTGCTTTTTAAGTGGTTTAAAGGGTGAGATAAGGCTACTTGTAAGGGTGCTCAACCCTCAATCCTTGAATGCAGCCTTTGGATTGGCCAAGATTCAAGAGGAATATGTGCAGAGATATAAGAGGAATGCAAAGTATCAACAAGAATCAGGTAAGAATTCTACCCTGGGGTTGCCTAAGAGTAATGTAGTGGTAGAAGCTAAACCTAGGATACCTATTAAAAGAATAACACCTGCACAAATGGATGAGAGTAGAAAAAGGGGGCTATGTTATAATTGTGCTGACAAATGGGGACTCGGGCATATATGGAAGACTGTGGATATAGTTCAAAGGTCACAATCTGGAGTGCAAATTACTAAATTAAAAGAGGATGTGGATAGTGATGTTGTTACCAAGATTGCTAGGAATAATCAGTCCAATCAAGAAGAGGATGTTGAGATTACTTTGTATGCCTTAACAAGAACACCTACACCTGGCATTATGAGGGTTAAGGGTAAAATCAATGGTAGTGGGTTAGTAATACTTGTAGACACAGGTAGTGTTAAGATTAGTGCCCTTAAATCCTATTGTATGATGTTATGTATGACATTATGTATGAATTAATGTATGACTTAATGTTGTAATTACTAAAGTTGTTTTATTATTATCTAAAATTACAGTAACATGAATATTCAGACCTTATCACATAGTCCATAAGATGCATAGTATGTGATTTATGTGAAAGTCACAGGAATTATAAATCACAAGTTCTTTGTAAACTCAGAATTTTAGTTCGTAGTTGGTGATGAAATTGGGCATTTCATCTGCGAAGACTATAACATATCAACTAAGATGATTTGTCTTGATCATGGAAGTAGAGACTTCTAGTTGATGTGTTAATTTGTCTTAAGAGTTAGGACATATTGAACTAGACCGCTGTGAGATTTATTATTCTCCTAACGACTGTCAATTGAATAATAAATCTCACAACTTATATTTACATGAACTCTTAATCATGAGAGAATAATGGACATGATCATGAAATGTAGGTTGGTTTGATATATCAGGAGTGAGATCTAAAGTAACGATCAAAACCTCAGTATGTTAGGCAGCCACATTTAGTGTTGATGGAACATATATTCTCAAGATGGAATTCATAGTCTCTTAACGGAGATACAAAATATTCCCTTGAAATAAGTTTAATGGGTTTGTTTTTCAGAATGTTAGGCCTAACTACTTTAGTAAATAATTACTAAAGTATATATTTATGAAATTGGATTTAATAAATATATGATGAATAACTTAAAGGATTAAATCGGGTACTCAAGGATTAAGATGTAGTAATCTACATAGTAGCAGTCTACTTTAATGACTTTGTATTACTATGAATATTTTATGAAGGGGTTGCATGTACAATAAAGTCTTGAGATATAATTTATTAATAAAGCCTAGAGTGCAATTACATTTATATAGTGGAATTAAATATAATTAATAATAACTTTGGACTTGTCAAGAGTTGACAAGAAAGCCCAAGGCCCATTGGAGCTAGCGTCTTATTTATTCCCTTTTGATTCCACTCCAAGCCACATAATAAAGCCTATTTGGAAAGGCTCAAAAGGCTAGCCCAATTAGACAATCAGTTATAAGGAGAGAAACATACAAAATTTGGTAATGACATGAAATGGTTTGTATGTGAGTGTTGGACACTCTCTTATTCTCTTTTGAACAAACACAAAAAACTGATTGAGAGACCACACTTCTTAGGCATTAGTGGAATTGGAGTGAAGATTAAAAGTGTTCCCAAGTACTTCTAATCTTTGTTTTGAAATTCACCACACCAAGATACACTATCTTGTTCATGTATTCTGAAATTTACATAGTACATGTTATCAATTGCAAATGAAGTAGATCCGTTGATTTTCCGCTGCGTATGTTTTATATGCGCTACAAACAAGTATTTTCCATCAGATAGTACTCACAATTTTGTTGATGCATCATTGGTTTCCAGTTTATAGCTAAGGGTTGATGTTACAAAAATCTCGAAAGTTAAGGTAGCAAATGGTTCCATTGCAAAGACTCAAGGATTCTGTAGTACAGTGCTAGTGTGTGTTCAAGGGGTGGAGTTTTGTATCCAATTCTTAGGAGGTTGTGATGCAGTGTTGTGTACTCAGTGGCTGAGTACTGTTGGAGAGATACAATGGAATTTCCAACTCTTAACCATGTGTTTTTGCTATGGAAGCAAGCAGGTTTTGTTGAGGGTTTGAGTCCATCCTTAGGGTCCTCTCTAATGGATTGTGATCAATTATTTAAGATTCTAGTAAAAAAGGGTCTGTTACTGCAAATTTCTACTGCAGAGGGTGATGTGCCAGAAGCTAAGGTACCTACAGTAGTAGAGTCATAACTGCAGAAGTTTGATCATGTCTTTAAGACTCCAATGGGTTTGCTTCCTTTTAAGGGTCATGAGCATCAGATTACTCTTAAGGAGGGCTCTCAACCAGTTTTTCAAAAGCCTTATAGATATCCATTTTATCAAAAGAATGAGATTGAGAAGATTGTGAAGGAGTTGTTGTCTGTTGGTTCAATTAGGAGCAGTAGCAGTCCCTTTACTTCTCCTGTTTTGTTAGTGAGGAAGGCAGATGGATCATGGAGGATGTGTATTGATTATAGGGCATTAAATGACATCACTGTTAAAGACAAGTTTCCAATTCCTATCATTGATGAATTACTAGATGAGTTGAATGGAGCTGTTATTTTTTCCAAGCTTGAAGGAAGAGAACATACCCAAGACAGCTTTTAGAACATATGAAGGCCATTATGAGTTCCTGGTTATGCCATTTGACCTGACCAATGCCCCATCAACCTTCCAATCTTTAATGAATCAAGTATTCAAGCCTTTCTTAGGAAGTTTGTGTTAGTTTTCTTTGATGATATACTGGTATATAGCAAGTCACAGTCTGATCATATCCTCCACCTTAGAAGTGGAATACATAAGACATGTCATCACTAGTAAAAGGTTACACATTGACCCCTAAGAAGACTGTTGCTTTGCAACAGTGGCCTATTCCTAAGGATATTAAGTCCTTGAGAGGGTTTTTAGGTCTTACTAATTATTACAGAAAATTTGTTAAGGGGTATGGCCAGATTGCAGCTCCTTTGACAGCTTTATTGAAAAATGATTCATTTTCCTAGACAGAAGAGGCTGAGTTGGCTTTCCAGCAGCTCATGGCAACTATGGTTCAACCACCTGTGTTGGCTTTGCCTAATTTTGAAAAAACATTTGTGGTGGAGTGTGATGCTTCATGAAGAGGGTTAGGTGTAGTCCTAATGCAACAAGGCAGACCTATAGCCATCCATAGTCAGGCTTTAAAAGGTAAGAATTTGGTTTTATCTACCTATGAGGAGGAGTTATTGACTTAAGTCACTACTATCAAGAGATGGACGGCTTACTTGGTGGGAAGACCTTTTGTTGACCAGACTAATTAGCAAATCCTAAAGTATTTGTTGTACCAAAAAATTGATACCCCAGCTCAGCAAAGTGGTTTGCTAAATTGTTAAGGTATGCTTTTGTGGTTGAATATAAGAAGGGGAAGGATAATTTGGTGGTTGAAGCACTGCCTAGGAAGGTTGAAACTAAAGATTATGTCCTTGATGGTGACTTAGGTTCTCAAGATGGGGTTTTGTGCATGATCTCCTTCCCATCTCCAACTTGGTTGATTGACCTTAAGACCAGCTATGCCTCGGATCAGCAGGTGCAGGGTGTTTTACAAGCCATTCATTCAAGGAAAGATGTTCCAAAGGGCTATTCACTGCAAAATGGGCTACTCTTGTACAAGGGGAAGACTTATTTGGGTACTTGTAATGCTTTGAAGGCTGCTATTCTGCAACAAGTTCATAATAGACCCTTAGGGGGTCATTAAGGTTTTCTCAAGACCTTACACAGCGTTAAGAGGGACTTTTATTAGCTGGGGTTGAGGGAGGATGTGAGGAAGCATGTCAGAGAATGTGATACTTGCCAAAGACTTAAATATGAGACTTATAATGTAGCTGTTCTATTACAACCACTGCCTATACTAGAAAAGCCTGGGCTTGATATAAGCACGGATTTTGTTGAAGGCCTTCCCAAGTCATAATTAAAGGATATGGTTCTAGTGCTGGTGGATAGGCTTACCACATTTGTTCACTTTGTGCCATTATCCGACCCTTATATAGCTGCTAGAGTGGCCTCTCTATATCTGCAATATGTCCTTAAGTTGCATGGCATGCCTTCTTCAATTGCGAGTAATAGAGATCTTATGTTCACTTCTCATTTCTGGCAAGAGCTGATGAAATTGTAGGGGGTTCAGTTAGCTATGTCATTAGCTTATCATCCTCAATTTGATGGTCAGACTAAAGTAGTTAACAAGAGCCCATAGCATTACTTGAAAGCCTTTTGTAGTAGACAGGCCTCACACTTGGGTGGAATGGCTACCTTTGGCAAAATTTTGGTTTAATACCAACTTCCATACTTCTATCAAGCTGAAACCATTTGAGGCTTTATATGGTTATCCCCTCCTAGGTTAATGGATTACATACCAGGAACAACTAAGGTTGATAGTCTGGATGTACATTTGAGTACCAGATAGCAACTCATTGCCTTATTGAAGCATAATCTTTTGGCAGCTCAGGAAAAACTGAAGTTAACTACTGATAAGCATAGAATTGAGAGGGAGTTTGCAGAAGATGATTGGGTTTATCTCGAGTTACAACCATACAAACAGAGGTCTATGAGGCAGAAACACTTGGGAAAATTGTCTCCTAGATACTATGGCCCTTTCTAGATTTTGCAAAAGATTGGCAAGGTGTCTAGATACTATGGCCTTTTCCAGATTTTGCAGAAGATTGGCAAGGTGTCTTACAAGTTGGATTTACCACCAGAATCAAGGCTTCAACCCACTTTCCATGTTTCTTGTCTTAAGAGTAAGTTGGGACAGCATGTGGTTCCTATTCCTTCCTTACCACCTGTGGATTCAGAAGGCATCATTAGTCCAAAGCCTATAGCTGTTTTGCAGGACAGGACTTATCAACTACGGTATAGGACCATCACTCAAGTTTTGGTTCAATGGCAAGGGGAGAGTAAGGAAGATGCTACTTAGGAAAACCTATATTTGCTTCAGCAACAATTTCCTCACCTTGTGGGCAAGGTGCTTTAATGGGGGAGGTATTGTTAGGAATGGTATTGCAGCAATTGTATAGGAATGATAATCTTAGGAATGGTATTGCAGCAATTATATAGGAATGAGTTAGTGACAGTTAGTGAGTCGATTATGCAGTTATGCAGTTTTTGACAG